>OMLF01049109.1:0-11975 GCA_900302615.1 Holocentrus rufus | reverse complement strand
CGAAGCCAAATCAAAAAACAGAGTTCCTGCAGGGTCCACCAAGTCGAATTTAACACTTAGACTGCAATTTAAGACCTACTTGGGCCAACAGAAGGTAGTAACTGTTCAGTGGGAATAGCCACAATATTTCAGATTTTCATCATGTCCCAAATGGATTTATGGATACTTTTACTTTGACCAGCTGCAATTATCCTAAAGTCAAGTTAAGTTTCTATGTTTATTTGACAGAAACAGTACACATGCAAAGAAAATGTGTCAGAGTTAGTCAAGAAGGCTCGCTTTCATCTGTTGTCCCTGGGCCTGAGTTGTGAGCTGTGCACATACACTATCCACACAACAAGATTACATGCAGTAGCCTGTGTTGTTGCCATGGTAATTGTAAACAGGCGCATCAGGCACAGAGTCAAGGCATAACGATCTAACGGTCTAACGGTTGTATTGTCTGGGCTTGTCTGTACTTGACTTAGCAAAAATAAGGTCTTTCTTGTTATTCTAAAACTGTAAACAAGTAATCCATGCTTTTATTACCTTTCATCTGGACTACTGTAACTCTTTGTACTTGGGAGTCAGTCAGTCATCACTCTCACGTCTGCAGTATGTGCAGAATGCTGCTGCTAGGTTTTTAACTGGATCCCGTAAGCGAGAGCAGATTTCCCCCATGCCTCCCTCCACTGGCTTCTGGTCTGTCTTAGAGTTCATTTTAAAGTCTTACTAC
This sequence comes from Holocentrus rufus, assembly GCA_900302615.1. NCBI lineage: Eukaryota > Metazoa > Chordata > Actinopteri > Holocentriformes > Holocentridae > Holocentrus > Holocentrus rufus. The sequence goes on along the minus strand of OMLF01049109.1, from coordinate 11,260 downwards.
TTGTCTTTAAAGCACTTGATGGACTAGCTCCCTCGTACCTTTCTGACCTTTTAATTCCATATACCCCACCCAGATCACTCAGGTCATCCTCCGGGTCCAGCGGAGGCTCAGGGTTGACCGCGCTTTCTCAGCTGCGGGACCCGGTCTGTGGATCAATCTGCCCCACCATGTCAGATCTGCCCCCTCTACTGAGTCGTTCAAAGCACAGCTCAAGGCGCATCTCTTTTATCTGGCTTTTGAACGTGCTTAAATTGCTTCAAGACATTTTAAGACCTTTTAAGGCCACTGAATTTTTTAGACTTTTTAAGGACCCATGGGACCCCAGAGGCCTAACATGCAGCATGACTCACAGTGAGCAGATCTCCCAGACACTGCAGGGCTTTCTTCTTCACGGACAGCGCCGGGTCTCTGCTGCGCTCCGACAGCACACACAGGTTCTCCTCACTCACCGAGATCACATCATGCCTCAGCAGCCCTACCAGAGCCTGGAAGGGCAGAGGTCAAAGGTCATGAATACTGAGCCTGGCTGAGCATCTCTCTGTTTCCTCCAACAACACAACACAGACATGGAGGGGAAATAAAACACTGGGGAACATCTGGCTCTGACTGGTTAAGTTCATTTTAGGTTGGTTTATTCTAACCATACATGACCATGTCTCTGTAACAAGTGCAAAAGGTTATCACTACCTTCATCATTAGTTGGTCAGCAGAAAAATCTAAAATGACAATCTGCAATTGATTCTTTTCTGTATGAATAGAGACGTGTCAAATGATTCCAGGTGAGCAGACACAGCAGTGACTATTTTCTCTTCCATTTTTACCTGCCTGCTGTGTTCCTGCTGTCCACAGTGTGTTATATGATGTCACATTCAACACTCTGATTAGCCAATCTCTCATCTGGCTGGTCTGTAGCTGGCTTCTCCCTCTCAGATTTTTTTTGGATCGCGAAAACAGCAGCCAACTCTAACTGGCTGTTGCCATTTGAATCAATAATATTCTTCAACTTTATGCAAATGAGCTGCAAACATAAAACACTCCCAACATCCATCTCGTTTTGCTCCTGTCTGAGTTGAAACATTTTATTCCTACATGTTAAACATTTATAACAGCTCAGCTCCACTTACCTGCAGTGCTGACTTCCTAACGTTGGTCTTTTGGTCAGCCACTCGCCGAATGAGCAGAGCCACGTTCTCTTTTGCTGTACAGTGATGACAGTGTGAATCTTCAGTTAAACAAGGTCAAGTTTGCAAACCAGACATATCTGAATCTATCGTATTACATTTAAGGCTTGAGAAAGTCCATTAAAGACCTGATGATTAGACAGAGGGGGAAGCCAGCTCGTCACTGCCAGGACTCACTTCCCCAGATATTTAACAAACAAATATCAAAAAGTTATAAAGCACTGCACAATAAAAAACAAACATATTAACATATCAACTGCAAAAAAAAAAAAAAGTTGTCATCATTTGGGCAGGGCAATAAAGGTTTTGTGTTTCAGTGGAACCATATGGTGATGATTTGGTGATTTGAGGATACCATGACGCACAATTTTGATTTAAAAACTATATTCTGGTATAAAATATTTTAGTTGTTAAGTTGTTATTTGAAATTTTTTGAGCTGACATCACACCTAAACACTAATTTCATTATAATTTAATTTCAACCCTATGGCCCAGTCCTCAGCTTCATTTTAATGCAGATGTCATCAAGTTGGTCGTCTCACCGTCACAGGCTGAGCCGTCGCCGCTGCTGATCTCCACGGTCCTGAACGGAAGAGTCTGGTAGGTTTTCTGAGTCTTGTTCGCACTAGGCATCCCTGAGAATGCATCGCCACATCAGCTGAATTCCAGATAATTTCATGTTTTATTTCATCACTTTGCAAGTTTTTAATATGCATTTGAAATGGCTCAGTATACTCAGTCAAATTGTTGAGTCGAGTAAAAACAGAAGCAGTGAGACTGGGATGACGAGTGTTTGTATTCATACCCATTTGGACAACAATGTCTTCACATATCGGAGCCACTCACAATTTAAATTTTGACCCAAACATATAAACAAAACATAAAAATATTGATGGCTAGTGGATGAGAAAACCAGCTCTCCTCCCCTGCAGCCAATGAAGAAACAAATACTTTAACTTTACCTTGTGTGCTTTCTCCCTCCAGAACAGTCTGGACTCCAGCTGAAGACAGCGGACAGGAAACATTATTATAATATCAGGAAAATAGTCACAGTTCAAAAGGCAAACACACACTCTTTGAGGATACATCCAACTTTAAATCCACAGTTCTGTATCATCAGTTTGTGAGGTTCAGTGCATTTGGTGAATGTTTTTTTTCAGCCTGGCTTGTTTCCTTCCACTTTAGTCAGTGATTTCTTACACTTCCCAGAATGCCTTTAGGAAGCCAACATAGAGGGGGCGTGAACTTATAGTATTCAACTGGATTATGCTGTATCTGATACTGTATCTGGAGAGCACTATGAACAACAGTGACAGCAAGAGAGCGAGTGTTTCTGGGCCAGTAAAGAGTCACAGTGGTATTCTTTACTGAAAACTGAACCTGTTCTATTGCATTCTGGTCTATCTGCTGCTCCTGTGGTGGAAAAATTGCTCTCTGTGCCTCTTCTACAATGGATTATCCCTGTAAACATTTCTGCTATCAAACGGCAACAAAATGGACCCAGATATCCAAAAGATATTCAAGTATTTTGGGGTGGATATTTCCTTTAAGGCTTATCTTGAAAATTAGACATTCAGAGCAAGATGCTACAGTAAATAGAGTATACAGCCAAGTAAGCGTATCTAAACATAAAAAAACTGTAAGAAGTCAGTACACATTTTAATCTTTATACATAAAATCTGTGTGTTTGCATGTGTGTTGATGTGCACCTGCATTTACTTTATAAAAACTCTGGCACAGATACACAAAGGTTCAAAAATAAGGCCCATAATTGCATGCATAATTTCTACGAGCACAAAACTTTTCAGGAAGCACTCTTGTGCAAACTTAATCTCCTGAACGCTGATTTCCCCTTAAAATCGATGGGACTGCTAGAGATTAAGAGGTTTAAATACAGGTGTTTCTGATGTGTGTGTGTGTGTGTGTTCTCTCACTGGTGGAGAACAGGTTGTGGACGGCCCGTGTGGCATTCAGGGACGGCAGCTCCAGGCACTGAGCCAGGCAGGCAAGGGCGTGGCCCCGGACAGTGGGCGAGGCATCGGTATTGCGGCCAAAAAGCAGACTCTGTATCAGGAAGTGGTGCGGCAGGAGGTAGGTGAGTTCCGGAGCCAAACCGTCCTCCGAGCGCTCCGGCTGCTCCAGCAGGACCATCGCCACGTCGACGGAAAACAGCCGGTACACCATCTACCCAACCAGGACATGTGAACATTAGGCCGAGCTGCTACGAGTGGGGTTCAACAAGGATTTTGATATCATCATATCTGGATTGAAGCTGGTCTCTCAAACCAAACTAGTCAAAGCCTAGCTAGCTAGCTGCAGAGCAGAAACGGAAATTCAATTCAACTCTTTTGGAACTTTGCAAAATTCATTCTGTGAGAAGCGAGACATCTTTTTCTTTCAGTGTCTTCTTTCACCGGTTTCACTGTTTTTTTACTCTGCACAGAATTCAAATTCTGCAGTCAGACTTTGTGTCATTAAATTTCTATCAATCACACTGTATTGTGGTTTTACCAAAACCTGAAGGCTATCTTGCCTTTCAAACTGTATCAAACTGTGATAAACATGTCATTCCATCCCTGATGCCAACAATATTCAGTATCTTTCGATTTGACAGTTTTCATGCTAAACAAAAAAAAAGTCTTAGAGAAAGTTTTAGAAAATTAGTTTTTTTCCCTCTTTACAAGCAAAATGATACAAGTTTCTCCAGTATCTTGAATAAAAATGTGGCATAAACTTCATACTGTACTCAGTGTTCCCTCCAGTTTTATTCTTGTAAGGATGAGAAAAACATCTGAAAATATATTTTCCTCTAGGAAATATCTTAAAGTTTATTATCTAATCTAAATTAAATAAAGCCACAACTAAAAATACAATGTTTTTTTTGTATGTGTTGTTAATTAGTTTTATTTTATGACATGGGGAACAGACAAAAAAAGGTAAAGGAATGTGCATAGCCAACTGTCCCATGAGTAAAGGTTAGGGGGAAGACATAAGAATTTGTCAGCGTTGTACTTTCGCATGAAGCAATACCTTTGAGTGTCTGGAGTAATCAAACAGCCACTTGATGAACTGAGCATAGTCTGCAGACGCCATCTGACATGTCAGCATGCCAACCGCCTGGGCTCCATGCGTCCGATACTCACTCTTCTCCACCATCTGCACATCCAAAGCACCGATATTATAGAACTACAATACTAAAACGCAGGTAAGTTACCGCACAAACACAGAAATGAACAAAGTCTCTAAACACTTCTAGGATTTTTTTAACCATACCACACAAACAGCTTGACAGTCTGCACATTCAGCTCACAATTGTTAACAAAGTAGTGAGAGTACAGAGCAAAAATTTACAGGGCTGAGCATTTTGCCCAGACTCACGTGGAAGCAGATGTGCTGCAGGAGGATTTGGAGAAACGGCATCGCCAGCTCCTTCAGCTCATCCACAATGTGACTGAAGACACAAACACACAGATTATCTACAAACTGCTGCAACTAATGAACCATTTAGCGTATATAAAGTATGAAAAATTATGACATGGGATGCCAAAAGTGATGCCTTCAAATTGCTTCCTTAGCATCTTAGTTATGTTGGTGAAGCTGGTATCAGACAATGATTGGCAGTTTTACTTGAGAAATGACTCAAATGTTTAATAATCAAAATTATAACTGATTAATTTTTTGTTGATCGACTCATCGATTGTCTAATTACTTACACACTGAAATTTAGCAGCCACTTTTACCAGCGGCTGAAGCGATTATCTGATCAGCTGACTACGATTCGTACATCTGTTTCCAGGTGAAAAATCTGCTGTTTCGGCATTTGAAGCTCTGATGGTTTGTTACCAGATGAAGTGGACGGCTTGGTCGCGGGCGGTGAGAACAGCCTGGCTGGGAGCGAGAAGCGACGGCTTCCCTCTGTCACCTTTATCCATCATCAGGATCACGTACAGCAGCCGGTGAAACACCCTCCTCAGGCACTGTGGGGTAACAACCAACAGCTCAAAAACTTGATGAAAAGAATGAAAATGAGATCACAGGGAGGAGTAACTATCTGATTATGGAAAGCAATTATCTTAGCTCAACTGTAAACAAATAGCAAAGGAGTCATTACCGGGGGCAGCCTTAAAGGATAGCCTTACTTTAAGGATAAGTTTGGTGCTTTTCAAGCCAGCCTGTGTTGAAATGTTGATTTCCATCATAATTCCGACTTACCCAGACTGAGACAAGATATTCAATACTATTTTCACCTCTGTATGTCCACTGGCTCGATTCCTATGGGTATCATTTTGTGTTAGCTTAGCATAAAGACTTTTAAAGGCATTTTAAATACACATCCTGTCATTTTTTTTTTAAATACGAGAGTTATTTTTGGAGTTAAGTTAGATGAAGGAACTATAACCACTGAACATACAGTATGTGTTTATCAGTTATAGCTCCTTCCACCTAACTTCTCCTGTAATAGACTTCAAGTCTTTATGCTAAGCTAACATGAAATGGCATTTAGCAGATGTCAGAGATTTAATATTTGGAACATAAACAATTAACGATAAAAAGCCAATTTTGGGCCAATTTTATTGCATAAACATGAGTCTTGAATGTTCTTGTCTTGAATATTCTTTGGCAGCATGTTGTCCTGAAGGTACAGACACTCATGCTACCCATAGGAACCGAACCAGTAGACATACAGAGGTTAAAATGGTATAGAACATTTTGTCTCAGTCTGGGTACATTGGAAAAAAGGGTATTTTGTCAAATAGGTTGATTAATGAAATTAGCTCCTGTAGTGTTTGAAAAACCTGCATACGATTTGGGCCTAAATGGACTGTGATTGGTCAAGGGTGGGTTGAGGGAAGGACTAGGTACCTCTTTCTCATCTCCGTGGTGTGGGGAGCACAGCAGCCGCAGGCCATTGAAAGCAAGCTCAGGAATGCTCTTCAGCTTGTTGATATCTCTGTGCAGAAACAGAAAAAAAACTTTAGCTCTTTCAGCCCATTGGTCCATAAAGAGTAAGAGTCAGAGAACATGATGTGCAAACTTACTGTTCAACGTGAAAACGCAGCTCTCCGGTGACTGGTTCAAAGTAAATCAGCTTACAGAAGATCTGTAGGAAACAAACAGATTCAACCCAACTTGCATGGAAAAGCGAAAAGACTGTACTTTACCATTAGTGATCATTTACCATAGATTCTCAACAGGTGGGATTTTTTTTCAAGAAATCTGGTGAAGAAAAGTTGGAATTTGAAAACTGAATATTTTATTTTATTTTACTTTAAAGATCTCTGTGGGCCACAGCTGTTCCTGTTCTGTTTAACCGATATACAGTTTGTATCGAATAGCTGTTGTACTCAATTCTGTGTGTGACATGGTCAATATTCAATATCAATGTGTATCATGATGTATAACGTATTATGGTGTCTGTATCGTGATACATATCATATTGCGAAGTTGTTGGCAATACTCAGCCCTAATCATCGACACATTGTTTCCATTGTTTATCAGATCCAATAAATTATCAGCAGATAATGAGAATTTTATATCATTTATTATTCCCATAATGAAATTACAGCTGATAAATAGAGCTGATATGGTGGCGGTATGCACCTTAAAGTTGTTTGCGATCCACCAGTAATCCAAGAGAAGAAGAACATGCAGCATGCTGTTGTTGTGCTTATGATTAATGCGCAATTAATAATAATAATACTAATAATTAATGCTTTTTTGTAGAAGTCAGTCAGAACTGTTCTTTGTTTTTGTTGTGTTAACAACAGTGATGTCAATTTGGTTAGGTCAGAGCTATGGAATATTAAATCATCTATCTTTGCTCACTACATCTTAGCCTTCCTTACCCTCATGTGTGCATAAACTACTGGTTATGATACAGCTGTTTAAAATACAAAAATGTGAAATTGTTATCGGTTATTGTATCAGCCATGAGAAGCAGGTAATTATTGTTATAGCATCGGCTGATAAAAATCCATATCGTGCATCCCTAACCCAAACACATTTTTCACCAGTCTATATTTCTGACCAATGAATGAAAGACTTTGAGAGAACCCTGCACCTTCCCACAGACACCACAACAAATGTTTTCTATTTTGTGGTTCGCTTAAATCTGTGGAGTGTAAAACAAAAAAGAAAAGAAACCAAAAGCAGCAATTTCATTTGGACATGGCAAACTGATTTAAGGTGAAAGGACCCTAAAATAAAACTGATATATAAAGTGTTATTTCTTTGGTTTGTGTTCATACATGTTTCTGTGCAGCTTTAACATCTGCCAGCTGATCTGCATTTCAAATAATTAAGCAGCCCTGTCGTCATCAGTGCCTCTGCATCAACCTGTTTGGCTGTAAGCTGAGTGAACAGGGTCGTCTCTTACCTGGCAGTAGTTGCCTGCGCTCTGCGGTTTGTCTTTGAGCGGAAACTTGTGCAGGAGTCTGAGGAGGTTCTGCACCAGCAGAACCACTGCATCTCTAATCATCTTCAGCTCCTGGCCAGAAAAGTGAACCTCCTCTTCCTCTGCCTCCTCTGCCTCATCCACATCCATCTGAGGGTAGAGAGCAGCCAGACTCTTTTCCATACAATATGAACTCAAATGAAGGCGCTCAAGCATCCAGCTCCCAGCATTTAACTTCTTTTAAAACAAACCTCATTAAAATAAAAGTGTAACTGCGCAATACACGATACATTAAGTAAATAAGACGGCTTTGTAAGGTTGTATTTTTTTTTTTCACTTTGACATAGTTAGACTAATGACTCGTGTAGACTTCAAGTCTTTATGCTAAGCTAACATGAAATGCTACCCATAGGAACCGAAGCAGTGGATGTACAGACGTATGGTATTGAACATCTTGTCTCAGTCTGGGTAAGTTGGAAAAGTTGCATTTTGTCCAAAATGCTGCAATATTCTTTTAAATAACTCTGTTATTTAAAATACAAAATGGCAGTAGTTCAAAATGGCTTGGCCCCTCAGGCCCTTTCATCACTGTACAGACGGAGAGCTAATTTACATTTTCCTAATGAAGGCAAATATCTCCTATCACGAGGATGCTGATGTGAAAGGTTTGTGAGCTCTGACCTTGTCTCTGCCCTTCCTGTGTGGTTTGGATCTCTTTCCCTCAGCCTGTGAACTCTTCAGCCCGTCCCTCTTGCGTTTCCTGGCGGACTCCTGGGGCCAGCAGTGAGTGGCCAGGCCCACACACGTGTCCAAGAAAATCTGGTGGAAAACGTTGTTGGCAATGCTACCTGCAAGCAACACACAGGTCACCTGACAAAATCACCTCACACATGCACACTGTCAAGCTAATCAGGCATTCATGAAAGAAAAACACAATCTCCAAAATTTATACTTTCAAGGCAGAAAAATGAACTGTGCCAAAACCCACCCACCACAGTTCAACATGTTTACTACAAGCTTAGCATTAAAAGTGATGTGCTATATTAGTTTTTGGTTCACTTTAAAGGCAGTCACGCTCTTTCCATAATTCATTACACCTCTAATGGTGCACATCTATGCTGCAGATTGTAGCCTCAATAAATAGATGAAAGTATCACAGTTAACTACCTTAAGGTCAATTTATACTATATTTATAGCTCAAAATGCCACCATAGCTATTAGGGGTGTGCCAATACATCGATTCTTAGATGGATCGCAATGCGACATGTGACAATCATTAACAATTAACAAATGTTAAACTTGCTAGTACTGAAATCTGGGAAAAAGGCTGAGGATCTTTGGTTAAAAGTTTTATTTATTTATTTATTTATTTTTTAAAAGGATTTTGTTTGGAGGTCTTCTTGAATAAGCAGAATAAGCTATTTATTTTGTATCAATCCTGCCAGTACAGAAATCTGTGAAAACAGCAGAAGAGAATTTTGGTTAAAAGACATCTTATTTCTAAAAGGCACTTTATGTTTTACACTTTATGTAAAAAGATCAGCTTTTTGTTGTGGGAAATGTGTTGGATCATTTGGTCTGATATAAATAAAAGATAATGGAGGCAAATTTGTTTGTTTACTTCAATTAATGCATGCTGACAAATATACCTTGTTTGAAAGAAATCCTATGAGGAAAAAGATGTATCGATATCATGATAATCATAATAATTGTTTAATAATTGAATCGTAGCACCCTGAATCGTAATCAAATCGAATCACGGGGTGCCTAAGATGGCACACCCCAAATAGCTATGCTGTTGCTGTATGTGGCTCCTGCAGAAGCTGCCCACACCTCTCCTAAAATGTAACTGCATGTACGACGATGCAAGACCACAAGATCTGTGATTGGTCCGCTCAATTTCTTCGTACTGCTTCTGTGTTTTGTGCTGGTCGATTTCCACTCAATGGAGCCAACATGAGGTTGGTTGTCATCTCTCTTCAACTGGCTGGAACTGAGGAAGTTTGCAAATCTGCAATCTTGCAAATCACAGCTACGGTGACATTTTGATCCAGAACTATAACCTGAACTTCCCTTTAATGTACTACGTATTATCACTTACCTGGGATTCCCAGCAGCAGCAGGTAGATGGAGGCGGCATGCAGCCCACTGACTCTTTGCTGCACGCTGGACGTTTTAGATTTTCCTCTCAGGACGAAAAAAGACAGCATGGCCACCAGAGACTTGGCAGACACTCCGTTCTCGCCCAGCAACGCCCAGATACCCTGCAGTGCAACATGCAATACAGTCAGCTGGATCACTGTGATAAAGTTATTTTGGATGCAGCATGTCAGTTCATTCTTCGATTTCTGACATGACGTGAACACAGCATAAAGCCCTGAGCTCATTAATATTCATTAAAAATTCAAACACTGATGGACTAAATGAGTCTTTGACTACAACAGCAGTGCAACCAGGAAATAAGTTACAACTTATATGATGTTTTATTTTATCTTACATGACATTTGGTTCAGCATCATATAAATAATATTTAGGATCCATTTTGAGCAGCAAAAGCTTCTATCTGCAGCCAGTCAAGCTGTTCATATTACAGCCAGCCATCCAGCTCTCTGCTGGAAAGTCCTACCTGTGAAACATCGTCCCTGCCTGCAGTCTGCTGCTCATCAACAGCATACGGCTTCAGACACGAGTACAGGGTTTGGAAAGCCTCCTCTCCACTGGCATCGAGTTCTTCTTCTACAGTGGCATCCAGTGGCTCCGTGTCTGTGAGCTCAAGGTCCCACACTGCATCCACCCAGGCTGCAAAAAGATGATGCCATTAGTACTGTAACTGAGTCAATTAACTGATGAATCATTTCAATGATTTCTCAAGAAAAAAAAAAACGCCAAACATTTTTCAGCTTAACTAAGATCTTTTCCATTTATATCATTATAAAATTAATGCTTTGTGTTTTTTGGCTGCTGCTCAGACTAAGAAGCAATTTGAAGACATCATTTTTGGCTCGGATTACTTTCCAAGAGCACCTTGAAAGCAGCCTGAAAATTTATAGTATAAAAAAATTAAGTGATTAACCAATTAATGTAAAATAAATAAATAAATCAACATTTAAAATAATACTGAATTGCAGTTATCAGCAAGTTTCTCAAAGCAACTTCAGTGACAAACCAATGCTACTTCACCATTGTACAGATATTTTGTGAATAGTTGATATATTTTAGCATCCAGACCTGGTGCACTGTAGCAGCCTCTATTGCAAGTAACTATTATCATTGGGAATTTTCTTCTGTATGAAACATCTAATTGGTTGGTCAACACTGAAAGTGGCATGTGAACTGAATTTCCATTCCCAAAACTAACACCCGCATCAGATTAGATCTGCTCATTAGTCTGCAGTTAAACAGGAGTGATCACACCTTGGAGAGCTGTTGCACCAAGTGGACTGACATGAATCATGGCTCCAACACAAGAGATGCCAATTGAAACAAAGGAGAGGATTATCAAACTTCTTAAAGAAGGTAACTCATCACGCAATGTTGCAAAAGATGTTGGTTGTTCACAGTCAGCTGTGTCTAAAATCTGGACCAAGTACAAACAACATGGGAAGGTTGTAAAAGGCAAGCATACTGGTAGACCAAGGAAGACATCAAAGCGTCAAGACAGAAAACTTAAAGGATAGCGGCCCTC
>OMLF01049108.1:13784-26636 GCA_900302615.1 Holocentrus rufus | reverse complement strand
CTTGTCAGGTTTGTCACGATTCTCCACACAAAATGAGGTTTAAAAAAAAAAAAAAAAAAAAAAAAAAAAAAAAAAAGCGGCTTTCCAGAGGAAGGCCGTCTAGACCTGCGGTCAGAGGCAGAATAGATAGTCTGACCCTGGCTGAGCATTAAGATGACAGTCATTATCTGCCAAGAAATTCCACATGTGTACATGCAGGGAGCAACAGAGAAAGGAAAAAAATCGGCCAAACAAACCCGCCCCTCTGCAACTGTTCCATTCAAAAGACAAGCTCACTTCAAAATTTTGGGGGGGATTAATTTATTCTCAGCATATCCTATGGCCATTCATGCAAGATATAAAATCCTAGATTATTTCCTGCTTGGTTAACCCGCATCCGGCCGGTCCCTCTCACAAAGCCATTCTAATGTTGCCATTAGTTATGCTCCTCTGGTGGCCAAAAGATTGATCCCAGAGACTTGGGATCCAATAAATGTATACATGAATGGTGGAGGGAGATAACACGTTTCCCACAGATAGTGAGAGGGACCGATCAGTGCTGAGACATGATTGGAAAGATTATTAATCACATACTTTATGTGAAAATAAAATAACCTCCGATTCAACAGCTCTTCAAAAGGCTTTTCACAGGCTTGTCAATGATTTCCTATTAGTGTGGAAAAAATTACAAAGCATATTTTCTTCAGTAATTTTTGATAATTCCGTAATTTTGCATAAACACCAACATGAACCACGAATGAACTGACTATTGACGAAATTAAACCTTAAATTTGATTGCTTGGATTACTTTTTTTTTTAAGTTCTTCAGCAAAACGTGTCATGTTAAAAGTGTAATGTGAAAATTTTAATTATTAAATTGAATGTGGCATGTGTCTTATACCAGAACAAATATGGGGTAAACAACAAAAAGTCGTTGGATATATTGTGGTTGTATGTTAAGCAAATACATATAAAAGGCTAAAAAAAAAAAAAAAAAAAACAGATCATGACGACCACAAGACAACATGCATTCACTCATAAAACTGTAGTGTTGTCTAAGACATCATGGGGCTATAAAAGTAGAGTCTTCTACAATAACGTCAGCTGCTGGGAGCCTACAGAGGGGATCTGATAATGGGCCCAAGGGGAAACGACAACGTGCTTAGGGACCAGGGATTGTCTGAGACAGATAAGACACAGGAACAGGTTATCAGCTAGTTTATGAGGTGTCACTCTGCTGAAACACTCACCTGTTCTGCAGAAAAACCGAGGAATCGCAAACAGGCATCCCGTTAATTCATGCAGGGATCTTGCTGTTATGACTAAATTAAATGCAGAAGGTGTTTATATTTAAAAACATGACTGACACTGAATATTTAGATGTTTGGATATATAATGAACTCTCTCTCATGGCAAAATAAGTTTAGAAAATAGACTTTGTTTTTGATATTATATGATTATGAACAAATACTAAGTGCATATTTATTTCAGACATGTTACTGGTAGCTCTCAAAAGAGGCAGACATCCTCTTTTCACAGTAAAGTTTACCGCAGTTTATTTCACCGTTGGTCAGTTGGACAAAGTTAATATATTGATGTGATACAAGATTTTGTGCACATTGCATGATAGTTTAAAGACGCCTATGCAAGACATTACAATCTAAATGCCAGACCTACACTGTAAACCCGCACTAGTAAGTGATCGAGGTGAAATACCTCACATCTAATATTGTTAAGAACTTCCCTTTTAGACTTTGAGACTTAAAGAAAACGTGCCTGTCCAAAATTGGTTCTTATTGCCTAACAGTGTTATATTAAAACATTATCAAAGTTAAATGGTTTCCGTTGTTGCTTGTTATGTCATGATATATCAGTTGGACATGTTATTCAGTTGTGAAAATGTATTCACTGTGAGAAATTTCTGCCCCCAATGTTAGACCAACACAGTCATTTCCCTTAAATTAACAGTTGCAGGGAAATGACTAACAGCTATTTGGGGTGCCCAGATTGAAAAACATATACACGCATAATAAAATTTCCAAGTGTTTTAAAATTGACTTCCCTTGTCTGAAGGTGATCTACAAGAATCCAGCATTTTACAACGGAGTATACCCTGGAGTGGGACGGTTGTCGCGGTGTTCCCTGTTGTGTTGAGGCTGCACAATATTGTCGAGCAGAGAAAAGGAATTAGTTGAAGGAGCTGTTTGACTAAGATAAATGGCAGCTGACCCGGGGATACATAGAGGTGACGTGCCTCGCGGCTCTGCTGGACAGGTGCTCTCAAAACACTTCCCGTGTTGGTGGAGAATCATGGCGTCGCCACACCTTGGGCCATTCTGAGAGAAAGTCACTATGCAAGCTTTTGCAGACCATATATCAAAATAATATTTCAGAGGCAAAATCAGTCACCTGTTATACTTGGCATACTCATTCAGCAGATTAATAATTCTCCAATGAAGTAATAGCTTTGAATGGGTGGTACCTGTTTACAGCATTTAGTCTAAGTTTACTTATATTAAATGACACAAGCTGCTCTACCCACCCATCGAAACCCTTGAAAAGTTGCCAGAATGAATGCAGCAAGCATTATATTCTTTCTGCAAGCAATAGTTTCCACATTAGAACTATTACAAATAATACAAAACAATAGCAATTTCTCTTTCCACTGACTTCTTTTCACATATGATAAAGATCAGCACATCATGAATAATAAAATGAGGGATTCTGGTTATCATATTAAGCAGCTTGTCCATAAAGCTAATATACAGGGAATGCATGCCAGTTCAAATGGTTCATTGCAGAATATTTCCGAAAACTTTACTTTGTCATAATCACATTGCATTACAATTCCACCGATACTTACTTTGGCTTTCCACTGAACAACACAGAGTTAAAGGATATGCTTCTATATGCAGACCACCGTGCCTCTAAATCACAGAGAAATCCTCCATTCCCTCAAAAAAAAAAAAAAAAAAATCTGCCTAACTATAGACTGCTCGACTGCATGGGTGCGTTCTCTAGATTTTTCATCATTATTCTTTCACCCACATAAATGATCAAAACAAATGACAATCTCTGTGCAAAGAAGAGATGGAGCCCACAAAAGGGAGTCTGACAGCCATTTCCACAACAGATGTTTTTACAGAGGGGTGTCTTCTCTCCGCTGAGCAGTCTCACACATGAGAGACCCCCAAAAGCTTCAGAGAAACGTCCAGAAAACCAACATGTAAATTTATAACTGCCATCTCTCAAACTGGTAAGCCTACACCTATTTTATTTCGTTATGCTTTAGGAAAACATTAGCATGAAAAAAGAAAGAAAGGAAGAAAGAAATAGTTATATAGGTATCTCCCAAATATACATATCAGCATGCATGATTTAAAAAGATGTCAGGATAGAATTAGAACTTCAATATCAGAGAAAGAAAACAGGCAACATCATTATGTGTTATCATGAAAAGATAAGTCCCTATCGATCTAGGTTGTGGGCAAAGGCTGTACTATTGACAGGAAGACAGAATATGTCGGAGGGGCAATATTTCATACATTTGGCCTGTTCACTCCATCACTGTGAGAGGGTGTTTTTCTGGGCTGTATATAATAACACGTGTGCTCTTTATTTCCCTCAGATCAATGGTAATGCGAGGGGGGCCACACAAGATGGATGCCATGGGCAGGTTAACCTATCGACTGCTGAACAGAGACACATAGACCAAGACAGGGCAGACCAACCCACTTACTGAGATGAACCTAGGTTAGTTGTATTAATACATATTGAATCGCCCTACTTATTGTGCCCATCCTTTGTAGCTTATTATGCCTTGCAAAACTTAAATTCTGCAAGTTAAAAGTTATTTATATGGGCTTTACAAATGTATGTTTTTCTAAGGATGCTAGGAACTTGCCTTGTCATTTTCACATAACTCAGCCAAAAACTGTGTCCTAGTTTTGCTGTAATGCTACTATTAGAAGAGTATTCACACTTTATTCCCATTCAGGATGAATCTACTCCTTTCTTTAATATATATTTTACTTTTTCACATGGATCTGAGACAAATTTCTAAATTTGTGTGAGCTGGAGGGTCTGCGTGTCCCGTCTGGCCCTACATCCTCACGTACCCTGTGGCTGGTCTGGGCGGTGGGAGGGGAGGGAGCGAGGGGCACCGGGCAGCCTGGTGACCACTTCCTGGAAACAGGACAGGAGGCAGACGGGAGGGCAGGCTAGCCCACACAGGTGGCCCGGATCTGGATCGGCTCAGCCTTGCCCTCGGACAACAAGCCAGCTTCGGCTCATGCTCCAAGTCCCTCCAAGTCACTAATGCTCAGCGTTTGTTCCTAAAAATAAAATAAATAAATAACAAGGGTGGAATGAGTTTTAGACTGCTGCCATGGAATGAACTAAATACTGAAAAAGTAGACTAAACTCTGGTAAAAGTAGACTGATAAAAAAATAAATAAATAAATGAGCCCTCAATGAATTACACTGCACTAGATGTACACAGTAATCAAATTAAAAATATTATACCAACTTTAATTTTATAAGCCTTATTAATGTCATACTTTTTTAATCTGCACAAGAATGCCTTTAACCACATGGCCTCCAAAACCAAATTTATGAGGTGAGAGAGGTGAAATGATTACTTGAAAGTCTTAGACTTGATTAAAAACTGGCTTATGATAGTGAAGGGGACCTTAAATAGTAAAGTGTAAATTAATTAAACTGCACTGTGCTTGATTTCACTCTTTAAATGCACCTTTTGTAATGCTTTGGAACAGATGTGTCAAGTATTTAAAATTTTAACAAATTCTCTCTCCTGTGTTAAGATCAAATAATGCGCTGATTCCATCTTTGCTGCACAGGTAATTCAATTGAAAATATCTAATAATTCTATGCCTTTCTATTGTGGATGCAATACTACACATTCACTAAGAAAATATAATAAAATCTAAATATGAAGTCACTCTGGCTGAACTGCAAATTGAACATTAATAGAATAATTACAGAACTGTTCCGACAGACAGCTCTGAACATTATTGTCTAAAGTTGGGTAAAGGGTAATTAATTTGGCAGTAAATCATTCACACAGTGTTTGGTGACTCTGATGAGAATAGTGAAATTAGATTTTTTTGCTCAGACATGCCCCTGCCTACCCCCAGTCCCCATTGTCTGTGTGAAAATGGAAATCTGTGCCACTAGTACAATATCCACATTATGTGCCCTGACTCGACATTGTTGCATGACATGCTTGATCGTACCACAGCCTATAGGAAGGGGGAAACGTGTAAACATACCATTAGCACACATTCAGGTTCGTTTTTAACTTAGCATATATGGGATATGAAATAAAAACTTTTTTAACTGATTTGTGCAAGTGGTACATAGTTTGAAGAGAAAGATTTATGAGACATTGGATGAACAATGTGAATGAAATAACAAGAAACTGATCGCCGGCATAAATTGTTGCAGAAAAATTTAATCAGTGTGGAAAAGCTAAAGCAGTCTAATATAAACTTGCATTTTTTTCATTTCTAAATAGAATTTATAGAATATATTTTAATTTTAAGAACTGTTAAGCATATACAGAGCCAATCCCAATAAATGATTCCGATGCTTTGGTTTTTGCACAACACTATAGCCTGTAAGTTTCCATCTTCAAATTATATGTTCACTGTTTGTTCTAAAAAAAACCTGTAATTTTATCTTACTTTTATCTTACCATGATAGTAACCACTGCTCTCTCTCTCTCATACACACACACACACGCACACGCACGCGCACACACACGCACACACACACACACACACACACACACACACACACACACACACACATGCCTTTACACCACCTGCTTTGTTACTGTTGGCAAGTTATTTCAGAGCAGTTGTGCATCTATCTTGTGAGGTTGTATGTAAACTTGCACTTACAACTTTCTGTTCCCAAGGTTGAGGTGGGTTACAGAATAAATAATGAGGATAAATAAAAATAAATAAATAATCAGAGTAATTCATCACAACGTGCTATAAACAGTTTTGGATCTGCTCTGATAACTACAAATCAGTTTTGTTGTTTTTACTGGCAGGTCTCAAGAGTAAACCATCTCTCAGTGGATGAGATCCTGCTGTCAGCAATAACTCAATGCTGCCACCCAGTGTTGGGATGCTGTATTGTAAAAACAAAATATTAGATAGATAGATAGATAGATAGATAGATAGATAGATAGATAGATAGATAGATAGATAGATATAGACAGACAGACAGATAAATTGATAGAAAGATAGAAAACAAGGATTAGAAAGGAATGGCACATATTTTGTGCTTTAATAAAACTCAAATAAGTGAATATTTACCATTTACCACTCAATTCTGAATTGGGATACATAAGGATGATTGTATAAAAGAGGGTTTTGATGGTATATTTTCTGTTTTTATGACAATTGTGACATTGTAATGTAAATTTAATTTGTATGTCAAAGTTTAGACAGACGTTAAATAAGCCCACATAGGCAGGCACTCATTCACTGTTTATGGAGCTGCTTGAGAGCGTGCATCAGTAGATCACAAAACAAAGTATGAGCTCTTGATTTTAGTTTCAGTGAAAACTACTGGTGTTGACTCACTTTGCTACCTTAGGCCACAATTTCCCTGCAACTGTTAACAAAATATTACAGCTTTGTGTGGATGAGTCTATATTATATGGCTTGCCTTACAGACTCTTTTCATTGTCAGCTGTGGAAACAATGTGCAGAAAAACAAGATGCACTCCTTCGCAGTAGTTTTTACACGCTCTGCCTACTGATACCTCAGCCCCACCTGTCTAGCCATGACCTCAGAGTTGAAACAGAGTTCAGCCAAGTTAAGAATTGTTCCTTCTTGTTTTATCAGTAGTGTGTACCATATTTCCTGCATAGGCTTGATGAAATACTACAGCTGGCAAGAGATACTGCCAAGGGAGCAAGGAAACAATTGAATGGGCATTAATGATTTACAGGTACATATCTGCTATAATACCAACACAGCGGAGGTAACTGAGAGTAGGATCTAATGACATCATTGATGTTGCATCAGATAACACCTTGATCATCAACTATGTATGGATCTGGCAAAAGATATGAGATAATGTCCAAGTGAGAGTAGACTGTTTACTTGTCTAATGCAGGCCTAGACCAGTGTTCAGAGACGGAGAGGGCCCAATGGTGTGTTGCACAAAGTTTAAAATTTATTGCTGTAATTTACCTTGCAGTGCATGGTAAAAATTAATTGTAAGGCTAGATGAAGTAGCTAGAGAAAAACATTTGATAGCAACTGGAATTGACTGGGCTATTATGAGCTTAGAGTTTGGCAGCTCCCTCTAACCTCTTTTACTAAAAGACATCCCTAACCTTAACTCATATAAAAGCTTTAGTTATGTTGCCTGATAATATTTCACAGGCTATGTTTGGGGAAAACTGTTTAACTTAAACATAAAATTTAATATGATGGAATATGATTTCATGTTTTCAAGGCCTTGTCCACACCTGGTAACCAATACAATGGTGTCGTTTGGGGCTAAAACCTGAGAAAACATTTACACTTTGTTTTTGTCTTGACCAATGCTGGGGGAACTTTCCTATGTAATTTTTATTTACTGTGTGTAAAAGATTCACATGGTGAATCACACATCTTCGGCAGTATGGTGGGAATGGCGTGAGTACACATATTCCTATCACCCACTGTATGTATATAGGATAGGATTTGTATATAATCATATGACCAAATGCCATTGCTTGCTGCAACAGATGCCACTTGTGATGACATCACAGCACAAACTTGCAGAGGATGGCTGCAGCATGCAAAAAGAGTTTCCCCATTGCATTGCAAAGGAAAATATCAGATGTGATATCAATGAAAATCTGTGACAGAAAGAAGTGGCAGTTCAGCGAGAGGGATGGAGTCTTCACTGAAAACACTGAAACCCAGAGTAGCTGTGTTGCTATATAGTATATTTGGTTTCAACAGTACGTTTTTTTTGTTTGTTTTTTTTGTTCTGATTAATTTTTTGTACTGTATAATACTGTGTGTTTGCTGACAAAATATCCTTGACTATCACTGTTTACACAATGTCACAGAAACTTTTCGTTTTGGTGGCAGTGGATTTACTGATACAATACCTTCGGTTTGAAGCATGAATTAAAAGTTATGGATGAGTTATGACCTTTTGCAGGTGAACTATGGTGTTGTGCTATACCATTTTAGCTGTTTTGACAAATGCGCCTGGTGCTTTGAGAATGTTAAAACTGTTTCAAGATATGAGCCAAACCAATTGAAAAAAAACTGTACCAAAAGATTTACCTTATATGATGGCTGAATTGGCGCAATAGGTTGTTTACATTCAGAGGAAATGACGTGACAATGTTTTGAACCGTGCGTGCGGGCTAGCTAACAAGCGACGAGAAGAAAGCCTGTATCCAGCCTTCCCCCCTAAACATTTGGGGGAAACATTTAGCTTCATGTCCCCATAATTTACGTTACAGTAAGTTTGTTCATTTAAGGGCTGCTACGACATAAAATACACTACCGTCAATGTGGCATTTAGTTAGCCAGTAATGTTAACCAGCTTGAAATTGCGGTTAGCCAACATTAGGTTAACCATCTCAGCTAATGCTACAAAGCCAACATTAACTAACAGTCTAAGGTTGTATCTCTTGGATGAATAAAGATGGATGTTGATCGTCTCGCTCGTTGAATGATCGATGTTGCAGAGAAATCAATCAAATATATCGAACTGAGGTAGTTCACTCACCGGGCACGACTCTCCGGCTAGCCCACAGCTAACGCTTTAGCTAAAACTAGCCTAGCTGTAGCGCTAGTAATAAACTTGGGCTAATTTACGATTCGCTCGACTGCTAATGTAGATAATCAGGGTGTCAACGTTGAAATGTTTTGTGCCTTACTCTTACACAGGCTTGAAGCAAATAAAATACGTTGATTGTATTGTATATGCTGCAATGTGACTTATTTTGTTTAGAGAAAACCTCCCCGTAACGTTAGTCGGCAGTAGGCACTAGACTACGATTTCAGTGTGGGATACTGCGGTGCCAGCAAGCTTTCATAACCAAGAAAGGCTTTTGTAACATTTTCATAACTGACAACATGCTGCCCAGCACCATTGCCATATTTGGTGCATGGATGGCAACTGTTGTTTGGTCGAGGGTCCTCCTATTTAAAACAACTGCTGTGACCATTTGTTGTACCCCAACTTCAGCAGTTAAACTGAATTTGTTATACTTCATGTGCACAGTCAGGAGAACGCTATGGACCTCCACAAAATTATCCATGGTGCTCTGCACGAATTCATCCAGACATTCATTCCTGACGCGGATCTCAGGTAAAACTACGTCTGCACTACACAGTGCATATACTACACAATGTTAAAGCTTTTTGAATTAGAACTTAATGTGTATTGCTGCAAATTTTATGCCATGCAGGTTTGCTATCCCAAAGATTGTTGCCACGTCTGTGGTCTTTAATTTTTATCAAAGGTTGTGACTGCAGTACATCATTACACAAAGTTGTCTGTGACTGGATCATTTGATTGCATTCCCAGTATTTCATCTCTCATCATTATATGCAGCACATTGGATGATGTTCTCCTTTCCTACATCACTGGAGTCTTGGAGGATCTTGGCTCCCAGGAGGGTGTGGAAGAGAACTTTGATGTGGAGGTCTTTGCTGAAATGCTAGAGGCCTACATACCTGGCTTTGCTGAAATCGACAGGTAAACAAGATAACTTAAGTTTCTCTCTTGTACTCTGATTTTGCTGTGTCTCAGTTAAATGAGATAAGAGTACCACACAATTTTGCATTTGTGGATTATTCTTATGTTAGTGTTTTTCATTTTGCAGTGTCAAAGTCTGTGAAATGATGTTCAGTTTGGCTTCAAAACTAGCCACAGCCCGGAATTCAGGTAACACTATCATTGTCATGCATATCACAGCTGTATGCACTTTGTATAAAAATTCATGCATGCAAGCATGCATGCATGCATTTTTTTTTAAAAACAGTTACATCATCAAATTAACCTTTGAAATAAACAAGAAAAAACTGAACCATTGACCATTGCTGTTTTGTATGTTTACTGTTTAACTGACACAGAAAACAGTATGCCCAAGGAAAGGACAGATGAGATTTCGCTAAAACTCACAGCACTGTCAACTGGACCTCCACAAGAGAGAGAGACGCGCTGCCTTAATACACAGACAGAGGGCGCCACTGCCAAGGTAAAAACTATCACAGAGGGGCATTTTCTTTGTTATGCATTGGAATCTTTTATCTAATTTTGCATATGTCTAATGAAAAACTTCATGTGGGTGCTGTTCTTCACATTGTTCCAAATGAAACTAGAACCAATGTAAGTGTGACATTTGTCCAGGTGCCAGTGTCTGAGTGGGAGGCCCAGGAACAGCACCTGCTGGAGATGTTTCCTAAGTGCAGTCTGTCAGAGGCCCGCAGTGCCCTGTCTATTGCCAAAGGAGACATGGAGGAAGCCGTGCGCCTTATCATAGAAGGGGATGTCCAGCTCAGCCCCACTCCTCTCAATGTGAGTTTTACCAGTGACCTGAGAGAGAGACATCAATTACAGCCCAACTAGTGCATATTAGCAGTCAGATCTCATGGTGTGTGTTTGTATGTGTGTATGGCAAACTAGCACCAACCAGTCTATCCTGTTGCCTCAGGTAAACCATGGGAAGGGAATGTCCTCACTGGCAGACCAAAAACTGAAAGAGAGCATTCTTGAGAAGTAAGTCACAAGATTGTTCACATCCCTTGGTGAGTGGAAATGGCTTCACTTCTTTATCCATATTCATGACTATGTTTTGTTTCCCCAGGTATATGCTCGTAGACAGGGAAGATGACAAGAAAACACACAGACCTGTCGCCCCCAAAGATGTAAGTCCCAGTTAATATCTCATCTTCAGATTTTAGCTCATCACTTGATGTTAAGATTTTATTGGTTGTGTTGAAGGACTTTCTAACGTTCTTTTGAAAAGTGCTATATGAAGTTTATTATTGTGATTATTATTATTGGTCTGTTTTATAAAATAAACTTTGCTCTGTTAAAAACTCCCCAGGCCCCAAAGAAGCTAGTTCGTTACCACAGTAATCAGGTGGTAACCACAAAAGGGGAGCGATACCAGCTTGTGAAGAAAGAGGAGACTGATGACATGAAAAAGACGTATGTCAGCCTCAAGCCTGCACGGAAATACAGATTCCATTGATGATTAAGACATTATTATAAGAGCAGCTATTGACATTATTGTTTACATTATTATTATTTTTTATTTATTCATTTGGTTTGGTCTGAATTTGTTCGATATTTCTCAAGCAAAGGAAGATATTTGATAGTATATCAGTGGCTTATTTGACAAATTTGTTAGTTATCTGCCTTGGTTGAAAATGTATCATTGCATTGTTTTATTTGCCGCACTGTTCACCTAACCCTGGGGATGTTGGTATTTTGTGTGATATTTTGATGGGGTGTCATAGCTTGTGTACTTGTTTGTGTAATGTACCACCTTTTAGCCTATCTACATTTTGCCATTTCAGCAGGTCTGACATTGCACTGACATACTTCTCTTCGCTCTAGTTTTCCATTTGTTTGTATTTTCCTTAACTGATAATGTGGTATACTGATAAAATTAAGTCGCAGAGATTAATCAAGTATTTTCATTGCTGTAAATAGCTACAGTTTCTTTCTAGTGGTGCTGTAGACTTTCCTCTGGACATTAGACAACTCCTTTTGATGTTTGGTAATTCACCCATTCAAAGTTCTATTTTTTCATCATAGAAATTATTGGCATGATAATTTGAGTGGAGGACTAAGTTTGTCCCCTGTAATTAAAGTATCAATAGACAAGTGCTGCTTGAAGACTTGATTTTAAAGTTATTTCAAGTCAGATAAGTTCTATCAAATAGCATTGTCTTTATTTTTGATATAGATGTTTAGATTTGCAAAGTTTTAAACTGTTCAAGGATTTATTGTGACGAGTACTGTTACGTACTCACAGGGTCTGTTTACATAACTGGTTACTAAAATGGTCCTCTCAAAGTAACTTTCATCTCATTTGTGTTTTCAGTGAGTTTGCTTGTGATTGTGAAAAAATTTCATTATGGCTCAATTCTAGTTTTAATTGTAAATTAGGATAAATTGGTTGTTAATTAGTATCATTTTTGCTAAGTTAAACTGCTGTATTTTGTGTTTTCCTTTGCTTCCATTTGGAGCAAACTATAGGCAGTTGTTTTTGGTTGGTGGTATAAAATAGAGTAGTTTTTCTGGGTGTAGGTGTAACGCAGGTGTTGAAAAGATATGTCGATACTGACACTTTTGTTGACATCGGCAGCAGTGTTGTCTTTAATTACTGTAAGTTATATGATGGTGTTACCGTAAAGCATACTGGTATGAATTACTCAAGCTGTCACAACAAAGTTTTGACACCCTAGACCTCGCCTTGAGAAAGTTGTTGTTGCCACACAATTTGTAGTAAATAAATACTAATTTTTGTAGATTACTACTTGTATCTTATTCTTTGATTTACTCCCTAATTGTTGCCTGATGCTCCTTGGTCGCTTAATATTAAATATTGATACTAATTCAAGTGCATTATTGAGTTAAAACAGTTTATTGGCAAAGCTATGTGCAAAAGAAATGGTCACATCTTTCAGCAGTCCTTCAGAACTCAGCAGTGCAGCAGATCTCTGCAAACAAATTCAAACTTTAATCAGGAGCTAAGAGGATATTATGGTCAAAACACAGGCATCCATCAATGAGACTACGCTCAGGTTTTAATGAACTGTGAGTTTCATCTGTAAAGCTGTTTAATGCCAAAGTAAAAAATA
>OMLF01049108.1:0-13764 GCA_900302615.1 Holocentrus rufus | reverse complement strand
GTAAAAAATATGACCAAAAAAAAAAAAAAATCAATGTTGTAGCAACATTTAGTGCCATGCCATTGTTTAACAAGGCACATGGTACAGTAAACAGCATAACCTAGGAATAGAAGAGGAAAATCAAACCTCTGACTTACATCAGGCAAATTAAGTCTTTTTACAGAGGAAATGGCATATTCCATCAAGTTGTACTTTATAACAGATATGCACATTAGATACACAACAATTTAAAAACCTCAAACAAAGATTGAACCAAATATACCTTCAAAACTTGCCCTGAAGATGAACATATTACTGGTAAATGAAGCATGGAGATATTCCTTTCTTTTCAAGTTCACCACATATCCACTGATTCATTCAGTGTCACAGAGCAACCAACCAGTTTGCTAAATATTAAGATAACCCATTTATTAATTGGTACACAGCTGGGTTGGCACATACAGCACAATATATGCAATTATTCTATCCCATCTGTGTTTAATGTGCTATTGTCATTTTTTTAACTGTTTGCAAGAGCAAACAAAAATTGCACAATAACAGTTGTCTCTCAAGTTGCTCTCGCATTTGGATCTTCAAAAAAATGGATGGATGAAACTATATATAAGTGCCATTTTGAGGGTTGATGACTGCAAAATACGAGTTTTGAACTGAATTTTGATTTTGGTACACATTTCACAGTATAACATGGTGAATGTTTGTATTTTGGCATTATAGTCCATGGACCAGATGACGATAAATCAAAGTTGACATGCAACTACGAACAGGACCACTATAGAAGGTACATAATGTTACACTGTAGTGGTAGATACACGAGATGCATTTCAGCAGGTGGTCCTACTAAATCGGCTATTAACATTAAATTCTATCACTTACTCTATTCCATTTAATCACTTATCCTTTCAAAAAAAAAACAAAAAAAAACACTTTCACTCTCTGGCGTGTGGCATGATACCAAACAAAGTATCACCAGTAATTACTGAGAAATTTGCCCAAATTTATAACAGTAGGTGATTTTTTAGTCTTCAAATTAGCTGTATACACAAGTGAAATTGCAAAAGTAATTGATTAATTTGCAGTACACCTTCAATTCATACAGGTAAGTAGAAAAGAACATCTGATAAGTTTCTTGGAGTATAAATCAAACAAGCAACAGTATAAACAAAACCACTCAACTAAAATCAATTAATTGCAAGCAATCACATATTGCTTGAGGTGAATATAAGCCACTTGTTTTTTTTCTGGGTTTTTTTTTGTTTGTTTTTGTTTTATTTCACCCACACAGATTAGTAATTGCATTTTTTTGTTTTTGATCATCATATTTCATACTGTTTGACTCACTCTGCTTCCATTACTGTGCAAATAACTTCCTCAGCCTTCTAGTTTGCGACAGAGATTTTCTGTCGATCACTCCCAAAACCACAGCATTAGCCGGCCTACAGCAAACGCAGCTTACACACAGTCAAGTGAATTCATGTTCAAAAAAAGTTAATGGGACTGTCATCGTTACATGTATGAGCCAAATCAGTTTTAACTTTGTTTTCGGGTTAGAGGTGATAAACAAAATGTAGAAACGGTTCCACACATTCAGTTTTCAAGCCACAACTGTGTTACTAAATTGTGATAGTAAATGTTTTCTAATTCTCAGATTTATACATATACTAACCCAGAACTCACCTATTAGAGGTCCAAGTGATGTAAAAGTTTCCTCAAAAGGTACTCAACTTGGACCACCTGTAAAAACTGAGTGGGTAAATACACCCGACCATGCATCATTATTAAAGTTTGACTACATAGTCCCGCTTGGAGCTGAGAATGAATCGCGTATTACAATGTTGTTGAGAGAATTCATATAAATGTATCTGGATTTGAGTGAAGATAAGCTAAATTAAGCTGCCTCTGAAAAAAAAACACTTGCTGGGGCCAAGTTCCTAGTCAAATGGTTATCCTGTAATTGTTGGATCTACAATGAAAACAGAACTCAGAGAGACAATCGAAGCAGAGTGGTCTCTATGTTTTCAAGGTGGCTGTTTACTGCCATGCAATGATTGCTCCAAAGTCAGAGTGCAAAATGCACGCAAACCAGTTTCACTTTAATGTGCACACATTTTCAGCAGCAGTTCAGTTAATGGTTTCTGTGATGGGGTTCTAGCTGAAGTGCTGGTCATATCGCCCCTTGATCATCAGGTTCAGTAAAGGTCCAACCTACAGAAAAACAAAGGGATTCTTAGTTAGAGATAAGCAATTTCATATAGTCTCAAGAGACAAAATGCATCCAAAGCTATAAAGTATTCTGATTCTGATTCAAGCAATGAAACAGAACTACATTCTTTCAGTGTCCTTTGATACAGGCTTGGCATATCTCTTTCCTTTGTACTAAATCAGGTAAGCCATAAATATTCCCAGTAATTAGGTTGCTGGAACGGTCAGCGTGCCACTGGGATTTCATGCATGCCCCATTCCCAACAGATGACCTAAATGTGGAATAACTTCAGAATCTGATTTAATGTTCTATAAAATGAAGCAGATGCGTGACGTTCGGGTTTCACTTCTGCAACGTGCACAGTGATGACTGCATAGATTTTGTATCGGATCAGTTGTTTACGTTAATAAACACATAAAAACAAGTGCTTTTACTTCATGTGGGTCTCCCAGTGCTTCTCCCAGCATCTTCTCAATATTTCTCATGATGGCCACCTTCTGATGAGCTCGCAGAGGGTACTCTATCCTCTTGGGCGTAGGGGCACCCTGCAAAAATCATTGAATAGACTGCGGTTTATAAAAAGACACTTGGTAAAGGATCATCAAGAAGGCAGAAACACTTGTAAACTCATTGGCAAAGACATGTATTCAACTGAATGAGGTTCTAGTGAATTTAAGGCCCATACTTTGTACCAGAAGTTTACAGTGATTGTCACTCCACCGTTCAGCAGTGACTCGATGTGATGCCACCTGAAGAAAAGAGGAGAAAGTGCAACTCAATTAAACACATTTCACAAGTCCTGGCTTACTAAAAGGGGCATTTTCTGTAGTTTCTGTATCTTGCCACAAGACAAATCGCTTATACTTAATGTCAGAACCATGAATGACAGTAATTTATTGTAACAGAAACACAAAAAGCAGCAGTAGTAAGAGTGACGGATGGCAGAACAAAGTGTGATGCAGACTCCCTGAGGTCAGCGCAGGGATTCTGCATCCTCAGGCAGTCATCCCTCATTGTGAGGGAGAGAGAGAGGGACAGCATGGTGGGTAAGTAGCATTAAACAACCATTGGATGTCATTTCTCTAGGCTGTCATTTTCATGACAAAACGAATAAAGTGAGAATTTGCACACAAGCAAGATGACTGCGCACACAAGACACTGCAATGGTGCCACAACGTTCTTGCACTTCAGGTGGGTGCAGTGACACCTTTCACATGGGGGGTCTTTGTAAACAATACTGCAGCTTGTAAGCAGAAATTCATAACCTGAAGGAATAGGTATACACTATTCACTCATAGCGTTTTTTCAGCAATCAAATCTAGTTTTGTTGGAGGCAGATTCAGTGCTAGGTCTGATTAATGTAAGGTACGCCCCCTTGTCCAAAATTGCATTGTGATTGACTTATGACATGTAAACAATTCAAACCAGCACAGATTAATCTCACTTTATTATCTCTGTCAAGAGAGTTGGAAGAGGGTTTTCTTTTATTTATTTTTTTTTTTACCTCATGCTTTCGTTTTGTTTGTTAACAAGGCACATAAAAAGGTTGTGAATGAATTTGCACAAAACATTGTGGAAAGGTTGGTCATGGTTGGGCAAGGAACAACTGACTGATGTTTCAAACTGATTGGGCAATGGGGGCATGACAGTGCACGTAGGTTCTCACAAAAATCTAAAATTCTGTGTGGTTATCAGCAACGAGAAGTGGTAAACCCTGCATTACTGGCTCAATCAAACAACTTGGGGAACTGGGGACGTCATTATCTGGTTTTGATGTAACTGTCCTGACATTTTTTTTTTTTAAATGACACACAGTGGTAGAGGACACCTGTAATGGCCACAAAGAAAATATGGTACTGACTGGCCACAAAGCACTGCAATAATTGGCTAAAATGCTTAAATGTGGCTGGAATTTGAACAGGCATGTCTCATGTCTCATTTCAGGCACAGTTATGAAAATGTGCATCTCCTGATGTGAAACAAGTTGGTAATGAAGCATGGAAGAAATTACAAACTTTTGGTGAAAATCTGACATGTGGAACTAGCATCTTGACAACTGCGTCGTGTTCGTATGCAAGTCTGCACTCTACTGAGTGCCATCTCGTAGTTCTCACAAGTTTTCTCGTGGAAATGTCATAATATTTCTCCCTTCACTGCCTGCAGCAGGAGGCAGTCTGTGACATGGGAGAGAAAACCATCACACACACAGCGAGCGCAGTTCACCAACAAACAAGCCATGCAGTGAAGCATAGTGGGATACAGCAGGCATCTGTGGCTCTGGCAAAAGGGCGGCATTTCCAGGCCTGCTTGCTGGGGCCATAAAACTACAGGTCTGGGTTTTACACCTCTGTTATCACACCAATTCCAAGTGGTCACTGCCAATTTAGGACAAGATAGGAAAGCTTTATTCTTTCTTTGTTCCTTCAGAGCAGATGTTGACGGATTCTGGGCCAATCAGTCAGGCACAGTAAACATTCAATAACAGAAAATGGATGGATAATTTTCTGACACAAGAATGTTTATCAGTTAAATCAAAGAATATTATATTCAAATGCAGAGGACATGAAAATGTTTCACTTGACAAGGCATCTGGGAGACACCATGCCTGAGGGACAATTTAGTGGTGATTTGTATGAAAGGTAATGGTTGCATGTTACTTAACATTTTCATATCTCCACAAGACACTGGATCTAGACAGACTATAAAAAAAGCAGCTCTTACCAATACATGGGGATGTAGAGCACATCTCCTGGACCCACAACAGCCTCATAGCCAACTACGTTTTTGAAATTGGGAAACCTCTCATAGTCGGGGTTATCAAAATCAACCTATAAATGAAAAAAATATATATATATATATCCATTAGGGAACAAAAACAACTCATTCAACTGTCTAGGTTAAAAGATAAAATAAATTTTGTTTCTTTTTTCTATTATCTGCTTTAAGCTGCTTTTATGTTCCTTTCAAATGGAAGATATTCCAGACACTCTGGAATTATAGAAACTTATTCATTTTTCATAATTTACACACTAAAATGCTACAATGAAAGTGGCCCAGATTGGGCTGTTTTTCAACTACTGGCTATTACACATTAAGAGACAGATAAGAGAATCATATGCCATGTCATGTACAATGTTTCTGACAATGTGAATCCATGATGAATCAGTTATTTACAGCTCGAAACTCATTGTCAGTACTAATGGTTTGATCTCAGCATGTCCAGACTGATATTGATCACCTAAATTGGAAACTGCTATTCTGGAACCAAGAAATCTAGAAATGCTGCATCTCCCTAACCCACTTTGCAGAGTTGGATCAACCCAGAATGTGTCCTGTCAAATATTTACTCTGCAGCAGATTTGAAAACAATCAAACTTGGGTTATTTTCAACCCAACATGTTGGTAACGTGAACATTTTTCTGTCTTCTCTGCTGTTGGCACTATGTTCTTGTTTTTCAGCATTGTCTTTGATTGTGTTCTCTTTCTGACAGTCTTGCTCTGAATGTGACAAATCCCACAAAGATTACAGAAGTGAAATGGATTACAACAATTAAGCTACAACACAAGTCAAGCCCATTTTATAAAACATAAGTGGACTTTTGAGTGTCTTGGACATACTTGGCTCTGTCTGTCACAGGGGTGATGCACAGGGTATGGATAGAGACACTCAAACTGATCTGGAGGGAAGAGGATGCATCTCTTGTGGCCCCTGATCTGTGCAAAGAAGTTTTGCTGCTCGTCGTAATGTGCCGGCGTCACATTGCCTATGGTGAAAGACAATGGATGAGAAGTGTGAGTATAGATGTGTAAAACTTTGAATGGAATCACACCAGAAGAAGCAACACAGACATCTAAAATGACAAAAACAAGATAAATCATTTAGATACAGCCTGAAGCCATATCATCCAACATCATTCAGCAGAAACTAGAGGATATTCCTTATTCATTGGATAACAAGTGCCTGCAGGGCTCTTACCCTCCATGCCTATGAGCAGCAGGTTGGATGTCAGCTGTCCCCAGTTTCTCTTGGCTTGCTGCTTGTTGATCCAGTTCCAGTTGAAACCTAGGAAGTCAACAACAATCTTCCTCCCTACTGTGTCATTCAGGGTCTGCTGCAGGTATACCCTAAAACAGCATGAAACGGAGATTTAAAGTATAAATGAGCTGCTTTGTTTTATACACCAAGACCCAAAACACACAGCAGTGTGTCTGATTTTCAAACATGCTGTTGCAGGATATGCAGATTTCCAGCATCAGTCTTAGCTCTGCAGACCACATCTTTATTATAAAACCACAAAAAAAAACAATTCCACAGAAAGGGAAGAGCTTATTGAAAATACATATACTGTAGACATTCAAAGGGAGGGTTCACTTCAGTAAGTGATCCCAGTGTGAGTGGCCTGGCCAAGTCAGGTCACAGTACAAGCCTGTCCCACAGATGCTCCTGTGTAAATGCTTAGTCATTCCCTCGAGCTTCCTGTGATTTCATGAGGGAAATCACCCTTCACTGTCAAGCACACCTGCAGCACAAACACTCAGGCCTACATCCTGCTTTGTCCCTAACACCTGGGTTTACAGTTCAAAGGGAGACTTTGTTTTGATTGAGTACCAGGCTAAGCAACGGTAATAAAGGCTTACACCATCCTTCTTTTGAATTTTATAGCTGTTCACTAAGCTCAAACAAACAGAAATGTACTTAACAAATACACCTTACCTCTCTTCTCCTCCCAGTTTTTCTGTTTTATGCATTTTGTCTACAAATTCGGAGAATTTCATTTCCATTCGTCGTGATTTGGGCACAAAGTTCTCAAAGTTGGCCATCTTTTTCTCATCATAGTAAAGGAATTTGTGGTTTTCCGCGGTATAAACAGAGAAATCCCCACTCCCAATGTTCTCCTGGAGGTACCCGATGTCCCATTTGAGAGCTGGATACACAAGATTTGTGTCTGTTAAAACCACCGGTTCCTGGAAAAAGAGCATATGAATAAATTAATCTCATATAAATGGACATAGCTCATCTAAATATTAATTATCATACCTGATTGTCCTGCATGGTATCTCCAATGGTATTACTAAATATTTTTTAGGGTTAGGGTTTAGTTTTTTTAAATTATTATTATTAAACTACAGTAGTTGTGTATTATTTTTAATTGCATATTCACAACATATACACCACAGTGATATAATGCATTGACACTGCATTACATGTACAGGCATAAGTGAGTACTTGAAACTCACTAGCTCCAGCCGCAGATCCCTAAAGACACATACACACGTTCCACACAAACATACAAAAACCACAAAACTTACAAACATACGCGCTCAATACAGTGCCTAAAGGAAGGCATTTACAATATATGTGTCAGATGATGGAGAATTTTACATTCTCTCAATAACTTTATGTCATTAATAACCCTCATTATTATTGTAAATTCACTGTTAAAATTACTTTCTTCTTTTCAGTCTCTGCCTTATTATTCCAAGAAATGATTACTCCTCAGGAGCATAAATTTTCATAGCGTCAACGTGAGATCCAACAATAAGTGTTCATTTCTTTTACATACAATGTAAGTTTTTTTCATTATTATTATTCATGTTTTATTCTCAAACAAAATAACATAGCACACAGAACATAATAACAAGGAGAAGCATCGTGCACGCAACCGCATTGCACATCATCAGTACTTGTTTCTCTATAGCTGCGAGGCTGCAGTATTGACGGTCCCTTTGGACATATTAAGGGTTAGGTAGCGAGTGCTACGTGACAAACTGAACGTAGACCGATAGGCGCGCTCCCGTTTTCTTTCTCTGCACGGAGTCTGTAACGGTTTCACTTTCACCGGTGAACGCAGGGTGTCTGCAGTTAGATTATCAAGTGCAAAATCATGTTATTTAGACCAAGGCTTTGATCTTTAGTACAGTAAAATATTGCAACTTAGTTCGTGCATTTACGTTATAGCTTCTGGGTTGGTCCGGTCACACGCCGGAATTCTGTTCTGATAGGTTTACAATTCTTTTGACTGTTACGTCTAAGTATGTCGGTGTTGCAACATTGTGCTTAAAAAATATCTTAAAAGTACTGAATCCATCTCAGAGCTCGGTGATACGTGCAGATATCCTGGTATGTGTACCCAGAGAACAGCGCACCAAGGCAGCTCTAATGTAAAGGATTTTGATGGCGACTATGGACAAGCCATATTTGGACATCTCAACAGCATCCTTAACCCCGGCTCGAGCTCACACATTCAGAGCTGGAACGCTTCCGCACGCGCGCTTCATGTCACTACTAGTCGAGAGGGTTCTAGAATACCACAATTCTAGGTTTCGAACCAACCAAGATGGACTGTTAAGAGCACTTTACAATACAGAGCTCTTTCCTAATGTGAGCCGTTTACGTAGCAAGGAACTACAGTAAAACTCTGATTGCTTATCAAGGAAAGCTAAACAAATGTCGCAGCAGCATTTTAATATTTTATATGACGCGGCTCGTATAAAAAGTATAACAAGAAAATCATATTGTATCACCAGTAAAATAATATAAAGCACAATGACGCACTATAAACGCAGCTTTGAGAATCCAAAACTCCATATAAGTTCAAATTGGATGTTTTTAAGAGAAAATGATTAGTGTGGTTTATCCATTAATTCATGTACTACAGTGAATGTTAAAAACCACCAAATCTTTGCGCAAACTTTCATACGCCCCCTTATTCCAAGTTCACTGGAAGTTCATCCATACAAGAGTTCAAGCAAGTGATATGTGTTTCATTCTGGACAAACTGAAGAAGTCATAGGTTTAATCATCATAAAAGCCTTATGATACACTGTTATTTTGAGATGACCTCTCCTATTTTTATCTGCCTGGCAAACACACCTAATTTAAGTCATAATACGTTTAATGTATAACAGTGAACACTGTGTACTGTAGTTTCAACAATCAAAGGATATGCATAAGTCCTAAACTGGTAATTACAAAAACAACCAATCTCATGATCTACCTGTTCACTTCTTTTTCACTTCCTGAATAACATTCTAGCACAACTATTCATCTAAAACACATTTTTAATTGTGTAAACTCTATGATCCCAGTCTGTACAGTTATTTTTCCATTACCTGTGAGTGTGACTATTCCAGTAGTTCATCTTGATATTTAACCTAGTTTCTCTTCTCATTCTAGTTCACACACCTATTTACAGCCTTGTGGCTTCTTGAAAGCAGACTTAAGGTTCCACTCTAGATCAAGAATAATTTAATGTGCATTTTTTCTCCAGTGTTTAGAAACAAGGCAGCATGAGAATCACTTCAAATACACATTTAGTCATATCAGTGCTGCTGCAAAGTTTGTTAATCAAATAATACAATAAAAATGTAACATAAGCTAGGGTTTGATGTCATATGGCAGGGGTACAATTTAGTTTACATTTGGCATAAGGACCTGCCCTGTAAAAGGCAATGTTTTCCACTTCCAAGATTCAAGCGTGGTGCATGGCTTCGTTTGTCAAGACTGTTCTGTAATATCTGTCTCTCTGTGGTGATCTCTGATCTATTCTTAGACAAGAACTTTTCAAAGTGCAGAAAACTAACTTAGGTTACTGTGCTGCAACATATTCATCATAAACAGGGTGGGGCAAGTGATAAGGCCCTATTAAAGCAGTGTACATCAAAAAGTGTTGGAAATAATGCATCCATATTTCTATACAGTGACAAAGACTAGATGGACAGAATGAAAAAAATGCTAAATTATACTGATTTATTCTGGTCATTGTTAATGTGCTATTTTTACATGATCTGCCCTGTTACTGTGTGAGACGCACTGAAAATATGCTTCTGTTTGTTTCCCTTTCTTTTTCACCCTGGAATTAGGGCAACAGCTGATAGCACTAACGCAGCATTCAACAGGGAAAACAGAGAATGCTTTCCCTTATCAAAACACAAACTATGCCTAGGGCCTCTTAGTTATGGTCATACTCTCTGTGCTGTGCTAGCATCCCAACCTGCTGACCCTAAAATGCAATCAGAAAGACGCAAAAAAGTACCCTATGTTTTTTCTCCTAACTAGAAAATGCACTGAAATCCCCTGTACAGACATGTCTGTGTATGCTGACTATAAGTCAAAACAGACATCACAGCCTACCTGCCATTTTCATACCTGTCCTCCTGACATGCATAACTATTCATTCTGTACAAGCTCCTGTTTGTTAATGTTGAAGAAGTTGCCAACTGTCAAAATGCACTGAATAAATCAGTAAGGAGTGAGGAGGTCCCGATGATAATGTGAAGATGTCTATATTTTGACAATTTCAAAAAAAAAAAAAAAAAAAAAACAGTCTTGCTCTACTTGAACAGCTGCTGATACTTTATGGAAGCCATGTACATCTCTGTTAATTTGCCAAAATTCATTGTCTTTCAAAGAAAATACAATTCAGGAGCTCAGTTACACTATTCTCATTTCAATATGTTTTGTCATTCCTAACATTACCTAACACCTGACAGAACCCTAAAGATACACTATCAGTGAATGGAGGTTGGTATTATATTTATTGGAATGTCTTTTGAGGGCAGCATTGCTTGGTATGGGGTTAAGGTTAGGGTTAGGGTTAGAGGATTAGATGCAATACTGCCATAAAAACACATTTCAATAGATACAATATCAACCTGCCAAATGAATGGGAGATAAGAGCTGGTCTCATGCAGTGTTTGACTTAATGTTTACAATCAAATAAGCTTTGCAGTTCAACAGTATTGTCACCTCCAAATCAGTAAGGCCACCTTGATACCTAACAAAAATCATGCTGGGTACTGTTACATCCTTTTCTAATGGAGAAAGGACACTAGTATTTAGTCGCCTAAATTACATCTCACAATAAAAGTCTTTGGGGTGGCTGGTAAGGACATCTGCTATCTTCAAACTGTAAACGCTGCAAAAGACAGTTGAAATTAGAGGTTAAGGCAACAGCAACGAGCTGAGTGCTGCCATGTTAAATGATATGGGTGTCTAACCCTTGCGCCAGGCACACTTGATCCATATGCTGCAAATCTAACACCAGGGTTCACAATGCCAGTGATTCTCAAACTGGAAAGGGATTTTAGGAGCCAAACCATGAGCAATTTATTTTCACTATTATTCGCCCATTAGGTGCTACTAAAGTGAGTCTTCATTTAAATCCTTCTCCCCAACTGCTGATAGCACCCCACCTACAGATCATAAAGCAATGCAATTCTGCAGCAAACATCGTTTTACATTAGGACTTCTTGTGCCAAAATGCTGTCAAACCGAAGTATAATGCAGATCTTTGGGACCCTTCTGTGAAAAGGTCTGAGATCACGTAAATAAACATATGTCCATCAGTCGTTTACAGTACGAGGTCTGAGCCAATGAAGATACCTACAGCAAGGTGTGTGAGCTTTTAGCCAAGGGGTTTACCTCGTTGTTTATTAGCATCTCGGCTCTGGGATCTGTGTGAGACAGTCTGGGAATGGGCTTGGTAGGGAAGGGATACTTTCGGAGCTGAGACTCATTCCAGCCCGTGTTTTGGACCTCGGAGAAAGCGGCGCCGCCTTCGCTTGCGGTCGGATCAGTCTCCACCACCGTTGCCGTTGCCATCACCGTCGACTGCTACAAATTTACCCCCGACCTCCTTTCAAAAAAACAGTCCGAAACTGGCTCTTCTTCGGGACCCGGGAGGAGGTTCAGCAGCGGATATATCATACAAACTGTCCCTTCCACAGTGATAAAAAACAACACTTACAGAAAGTCAAACTGCTCCCCAAACGGTACACGCACTTTCTTTTAGCTCTGCTCCATGTAGGTGTAAACACAGCGTTGACAGGCACAGAACAAACGACACAAACTAAAAGTGTCAGGGAAATACTTGGAAAATTTCATGCGCAGAATGTGGGACAGCGACACCTGGTGCAACGGAGGAGTAACTACATCGGTTGTAACACATTTACCTGCCACCAGAGGGAGTTATTGCACCATTTTGTTTCTACTAGTCTACTTTGAGGAATATCGATTGATCAACACATACTGAAATCACTGACAACTTGGAACTGAAAATGGCCTGTACCTCCAATAAAGTGAAATAAAATGTAACCATTTGAGCGCGTATTTCAGAATCTGAACATTTTTACTGGCCCAGTAAATTTACACTTACAAGGAATTCAACTTGGTGGGCTGCTCCAGTAGGTCAAATTAAATATGAAACACCACAAAATCATAAGAAAGAAAGAAAGAAAGAAAGAAAGAAAGAAAGAAAGAAATATTTTAAAGGTACACATTTAGGAAATGTATCTCTTTTGGAGAAGTTCTAAAGGCCTAAGCATTAAAAAAGAAAGAAAAAGAAAGAAAGAAAGAAAGAAAGAAAGAAAGAAAGAAAGAAAGAAAGAAAGAAAGGAAAGAAAGAAATTCAACAAATGATTAAATGATTATCTAACAATTATCATTATCTAACAATCTGCATTATTTCAGGCATCTTTTAGAGGCTCTGAGAACATTTGCTGTGATGTTTCACTTTTCAAATGTTCCCAAACATGCTCAGTGGGGTTGAAGTCTGGTGGCTATGGAGGAAAGGCCATGCAAGCCAACACTCCTTGCTCCACCTTGAACTTCAGATAGACCTGGCATTCAGTGTATGTTTAAGTCACTGTCCTGCCAGAAAATGAATCC
The DNA here is from genome assembly GCA_900302615.1 of Holocentrus rufus. Lineage (NCBI taxonomy): Eukaryota > Metazoa > Chordata > Actinopteri > Holocentriformes > Holocentridae > Holocentrus > Holocentrus rufus. Next base: position 895 of record OMLF01049108.1, on the reverse strand, counting down.
TCTTACACAGAACTTTATAAGCCAGAAGGGAAAATATGCCTCTGCAGAGTGGTACTTCTCTTTTATTAATGATTAGTTAATCCTGTGCGAGTCACCAGCTCCAGAATTTTTTAAAACATCTCCATCTGAATATTTCTACAACCATATTTAACTGTTGGTATTATGTTGCACTTTAATAAGCTATTTTGCATTAATTTCTTTCTGTATTGAACAGTGAAAATATGTTTTGCCTATGCTAAGCATTTACTCTTTTTGTTAATGAAAAAGTGGGATGGAAAGTCCTACTATCCAGTCTGCCAGTCATCTTTTGACTATACATTTATTAACTTGAATAAGCAATTCTTTGTTCAAATGACTTTGTATCTTGAATGCTGATGCTGCTCTTTTTCCAGAAGAGTTTGATGTAGTGTAAGTTAAGTTGGTCCACTACTAGCAAGTCACTGGTCTTGCTTTGGATGAAAATGTTCTCTACAGCATGCATTATACTGCCCCCTAAGAAACATTTTAAGTTTAGCAGCAAATTTGGCACTGGGATAGTTTTTTTCAGGAACATTTTGGCCCTGAACTGTTTCACTAAGGTCTTTTGATATCATTATAAACAACTGAAAAAAAAATAAAGCACTACCAGTAGCACAAATAACACAAAGAGGGCCACATTAATTTAGTCAGAATCTGGTATTGGTTTTTAAAAGACCCAAACAATCCACACTGTGTAGTCCATGCATGCATGTGTTAAAATTAGAATGAAACCCTTCTAAATGGTGTGTGAACAAGATATTCAGATATAATTCAGTTTCATATAGGCATGTCTTAATCAGTTACAGATGATCTAATCCCATGTAAGAGGCATCATCTGAATTAAAAAAAAAACAAAACAAAACAAAACACTGTAAAC
>OMLF01049107.1:0-11063 GCA_900302615.1 Holocentrus rufus | reverse complement strand
TGGCCAAATACTCAGAGAAGTAACATCCAGCATCCAATTCCCTCAGGCCTGGGACTTTACTGTGGTCTGTGTCCTTTCTAAATATTACGACAGGACTATTCAAGTTTATTAGTTTTGCATGGGAGGCCAGTTCATGAAAATGATATCAAATGAGGGGCCGGAGAAATATGACTTGAAAAATTAGTAATAACATCAACAGCTACAGATAAAGTACAAGAACTACAACATATGTACAAATATCAATTGTATTTTGTAAATGCAGCAACATCAGTGCATTGTATTACATCAAGAAACAGGCCCAAGGCATTTCTTCATTCAAGTGGCAATATACTGCATGTTCAAAAATCAGGGCAAAGAAAATGCATCAGGCGTATAAATAAATCTGTCTGTGTGAGCCATATTACATCAACAGCTACATGAAGTGCAGCATTTGGCATTAAGTGCATATCAAGACACAGAACTAAGGTCAAAAACTGCAACATAACACAACATACAACCTGTTCCAAAATCAAACCCTTTTATTGCTAATTTGACTAACATGCCTGCTACTTAACATGTCTAGTCAGTCAATATTTGCCATCTGCAAAGAAGACATGTATTGTACATTGAAAATATATTTAGATCCAAAAAGCGTGTAGTTCCCTTTTTGGAATTCACAGTAGCTGTATTACAGTAAAGTCTTGGACTTTCAGAGGTTAGTCTGTTATAACTTATGTGTGTGCGCGCGTGTGTGCATATGTGTGTGCATGCAGGCTGTCAGAATGTTTGGACAGCGAGGCAGAGATGGTGATGCAGCTTCGCAGTGAGCTCAGGGAGAAGGAGATGAAGCTGACAGATATCCGACTGGAGGCTCTCAGCTCTGCTCACCAGCTGGACCAGCTCCGAGAAGCCATGAACCGCATGCAGGTCAGACACACACACACACACACACACACACACACACGCAACGACAAATAGTAGCAGTGCTATGCTGCAAAACAAATTAAGACAGTTGAAGTTTCAATAAATTACACTGCTTGGACTGAAGGGGGTGCTACAATTACAGCTTAAAATATCAAACTGTGGAAAACTATAACTGCTGGTCCAGTTTTGATGAAACATGAACTAATGATGCAGCATGTTGTCTCCCACATAACAGCATGTCTGCATATCAACATGTTATTATTTTTTATCATTTTTGGTATTGTCATTATTGTTATTATGTATAATACACACCATAGGTTGTCTATTACACTGAGATCTAATTGACTCTGCTGTTGATGGATTATTTGACTTCTTTCTTGATAGCTGACTTTGTCTTTGTGTGTGTGTGTGTGTCCCTGCAGCTGGAAATCGAGAAGCTGAAGGCAGAGAACGACCGTCTGAAGCTGGAGAGCCAGGGCAGCAGGACCGGCTCCCAGGCCTCCATCTCATCCTCCCCTAACCAACACACACACACCCAGAGCTCAGGTCCCGGGCCAGGCCTCCCCCAGCACAGCCTCAACCTCACCACCAGTGAGTCCACCAGCCTGGGTAAGACAGACCCCACAGCTCTGGACTTTATAACTCTGGTAGATTTACAAAAAAAAAAAGTTTGAGTGTCACAGAAATAGTTTTGTCTTTATTTCAGAATCCTTATCATTATTTATTTCAGAAAGTTTCCGTTTTTGATTGGATCAGTCATTCAGTGCAGGGACTAAAGTTTTCTACCACTGTTGGATTTCTGTTGTTTGGATTCCACAGAGGCAGCAGACTGTGTGAGATCAGTGTAGATCCACAAACAAGGAGAGGGGATCTTCTCCTCAGATTAACTAGAGACATTGTTTGTCTTTGAGATGTTCAAAAACATACAGGCATCGTCTGACTCATCTCCAAATCTCTTCCCGTCCAAAACACCAAGCCCATCCTGTTTAATTAACTGTAATTACTGGTCACTGACTCCTTTCCAGCAACTTTATCCATTGCATTCCTACATAAAAGCAGAGGTTAATTTGCCCATGTTAATTTGCTCATGGTAGTTTTGGTAAATCTAGATACCTTTTGAAAGCAGTAATTGCATAAATAATTTAATAATTATCTAAATTGCAATTGATATTTGTGGCTAACCAGACTTGGATTGCACACAGCAGCTTTTACCCCAAATATTTCATTTGAATTTGTTCACTGACAAATCTTGGTCATGGAAATGGTATATGGAATAGTCAGAGAAAATCTAACTCACAAATGCATCCAAGTGGCCTGTTTGACCGTCTTCTACCTGTCTGGCAGACATGTTGCTGGATGACACTGGTGGAGAAGGAGGGATGAGGAAGGAGGGACGGCACGTGAAGATCGTAGTCAGCCTGGATGAGGACAGCAAGTGGGGAGAGGTGGGACCTTCTCAGGATACAAATATTTTTGAAGATGCCTTTGACTAAAATAGGCACCATACCAAAAAGACCTCTATCATACATTTTTGGCTGCTAAACTCAGATGTTTTTCCCTTCGCAGGAGGGCCGGCCACGTGACTTCCTGATTGGTTGCATTGGCGTGAGTGGTAAAACCAAGTGGGACGTCCTGGACGGGGTGGTGCGACGCCTTTTCAAGGTAAACACCTACAGGGAAAGCTATAGGAAACCGATAAGTGGACAATGTAAGCAATGTCAAGCTGTTTCTGTTGGTGTTGATTTTATGCTTATGACCCACTGCTTTGATTGTCCAGCTCATGACCAGAACAGGTAGAAAATGAGACTCGATGAGCAAGAGTGGCTATTCAGTCTTAATAACTAAAGGCTACAAATCAAAACAGCTTGCACATTGACATCATTTTGAAATAAGGAAACAATGGTAAACAGGAGTCTCAGATTTTCAGATTATAATTTAAAAAATGAGTGGAAAACAGTTTTGTACAATTTCAGAATTATCTAAATGCTTTAAAGACCTTCAAAGCATCAGATTCCGAGCTTGAGAGCTTAACTTTTCCAGTAAGGATGTTCATACGTTAAAATGTTTCTTCATTTACAAAGAAAGCTTGCCTTTTTAGGTATTGTTTTACTTGTAAAATTTAAAAAAGGCATCAGAGTTGGTAACTACTTCAAAAGTTCACATTGATACTTTCGTTGCCTCAGTTCTGGCAGCATGACTGTACTACCACACCCTGACATGGGGTGATTGTTGATGACTGTGGTTACTGTTAACTGTAAAGTTAAACTTAGATGACTAAACTTCAAGTGTGTGTGTGCCATAGGAGTACATCACGCATGTGGACCCGGGGAGCCAGCTGGGCCTGACCTCGGACAGCGTGGAGGGCTACAACATTGGAGATATCCACCGCCTTAGTAGTTCCAGCGCCGCCCACACGCCTGAGCTGCTGCCTTGCGGATACCTGGTGGGAGACAGCAACACCATCAACATCCAACTCAAAGGTACCAATGCTTCATGAATGTGTCATGCCGAAAGCTGATAGCCAAGTTTCCAGATGCAGACAATCAGTCTGGTTCAGGCAGGGTGAAGCTAACTGGCTAGTGTAGTTACTAAACTGTCTTTAACCCTGGCCTAAAATACTCAAACACTGCTCAAAAACTGCTGTTGATGATGTACTTTGCATTTTTGGACCCATTTTGTTTCTTCCTGCATTTTTTATTCCCATCGACTCAACGAACAGCAAATATACAAATTTAGTGCTTAGATTTGGTTCAGGAATGACACAAATATTAATCCACAAGGGAGGAATAAATGTGTTATCCAGTTTGCATGTTTTTTCCGCTCAGATTTGCCCTTTCATGTTTATCCATGTCTGTAATATGTCTCTGTGGTGTGTGTGTGTGTGTCCCCAGGCGTGAGCACTGAGAGCGTGGACTCGCTGGTGTTTGACACCCTGATCCCAAAGCCCATACTGCAGCGTTACGTCTCCCTGCTGAAGGAACACAGGCGAGTCATCCTGTCCGGCCCCAGCGGGACAGGAAAAACCTACCTGGCCAATCAGCTGTCCCGCCACCTCCTTCTGCAAGAAGGACGACCTCTGACCCCACACGCCATTGTCACTTTCAATGTTGACCACAAGTCCAGCAAGGTAAACTCACAGGCGTTTATCTGAATTTGGACCTATTTGTCAGGGTCCAAAATTATCAGCTGCCAAAAGCCAATGGCTGGTAGAATGTGGTAGATAAATCAGTGATAGTCACCTGCCACACTGAACTACAACTTTAGGAAATGGTAACATTCGGATGCTTCAAATGTTTATATTTACTTTCAGATCTGTTCACTCTCTCTCTCTGTTTTTCTCTGTGTAGGAGTTGCGTCAGTACCTGTCGACCCTGGCGGAGCAGTGCAGCGGTGTGCCAGGGGCAGAGGGCCCTCTAGTGGTCATCCTGGACAACCTGCACCATGTCAGCTCCTTGGGAGAGATCTTCAATGGCCTCTTCAACTGCAAATACCAGCGCTGGTCAGTGCACACACACACTCATACAAACAAGCATAGAATCATGCAAACACGCTGTCTGTATGGACAGCGATAGCTCATTTCTCATTGTTGGAGACACAAAGTTGTCATGAAATATCTGATAATCTCACACCAGTAACACTTCATTTCATTGTGACTTTGACCATCATCAAATGAAGGCTAAGAGTTTTTTTTTCTACTTTGCATCATGTCTAACAACACCTCTCACGTGAAATCACAGTAAAGCTCTGAGTAAAGTGGCAAAGTGCTTACATATTGAATGACCTGCTAGACTGATGTTACCAGATGCCACTTAATCCTAAAGAGACTGCATAGTCATTGGTTGGTTTTCTCTCCTTCTAGCCCATACATCATTGGAACCATGAGCCAAGCCACATCCTCTTCCCCCAACCTCCAGCTTCACCACAACTTCAGGTAACTGCTGTGTCACTAAATACATTCATAGGTTGAACTACAGGCAGTGCTCAACATTATGAAGTACTGACACATCTGTGTATTTTCTAATTAAGGTGGGTGCTGTGTGCCAATCACATGGAACCTGTGAAGGGTTTCCTGGGTCGCTACCTGAGAAGGAAGCTGATTGAGATGGAGATTGGCAGCCGAACACGCAATATGGAGCTGGTGAAGATCATCGACTGGATCCCCCGGGTTTGGCACCACCTCAACCGCTTCCTGGAGGCCCACAGCTCCTCCGACGTCACCATCGGTAAGAGGAACCAAAACGTCCATGGCAAGATTAGTTATTCTTATCCAGTCGAGATCCATGTCTTACCAATCCTCTGTCCGACCTCCAGGGCCGCGACTCTTCCTGTCCTGTCCCATGGATGTTGAAGGCTCCAGGGTTTGGTTCACTGACCTCTGGAACTATTCCATCATACCCTACATGCTGGAGGCCGTCAGAGAGGGACTGCAGGTAACCTGGACACACACACTCCCAACACATTGTGGACAGATGGGTGTCGAGCCATCTCTAGATCATTCTTGGGCATAATTATAGAACTGTCTAAGGTAGAGACTTGATTACAAATCCTAAGGGAACATTTGCGGGGTGAAGAAATCAATTTATCATGAAATAAAAGTGATGTCAGTATGTCAAGTTTATTGATATAGCCCTGCATCCATGTCTCAAAGGGTTGGAATGATGTGTTTGGGCGTAAAAGGAAGTTGGACAGATATTCAATGTCAGTGAAGGTTTGCGCCCTTCAAATTCTCACTAGTATTTTGACTTTGTGTCTCCGTAGCTGTATGGCCGCAGGGCTGCATGGGAGGACCCTGCACACTGGGTGATTGACACCTACCCATGGTCGGCCACACCCACTCCAGCTGATTGGCCCCCATTGCTGCAGCTCCGCCCAGAGGACGTGGGGTTTGATGGATACTCTGCCCCCAGAGAAGGAGTCAGGAAGGAGCCTCCACAGAGCGACAGCGATGCAGACCCACTGGTGAGCAAAAACACACAGTTTTATGTCACTGAACCTTTAATCAGTCTTAAGTAGTTAAGTGCTACTTTATAAAAACAGCTGGGACTTGAAAGAAGACACACAGTTAGCCATTCTTATTTTCTCTGGTAAGTTGTTTCAGAGTTTAGAGCCCCTGGCTGCAATCACCTCTTGACTACACTTGGGAACTGTCAGAAGTGACTGTGACTACGTTTATACATGAAGATATAAAAACACATTACATGATCTCTCCATTTAGTTCTAGTTAAAAGGCTCGCTGCTCTTTCAGAAAAGGATAGAAATTGCTTAATGTTTGACGTATTTCTTAACTGATTTCTTACTTTACAAGACTGAACAACTCTTTGGGCCCAAAGTATAAGACCACAATCATAAATGACCCCCAGACCTCTGGTAGCTGTCAGAAAGACAGTCTTTTAGGGTAACTGGGTTGCTTGTATTTAAGTTAAAAGATTGAGTCGTCCTCCAGCTGATTGGTTTGCTCGTGTTTGCACCCCCAGATGAATATGCTGATGAGGCTGAAGGAGGCGGCCACGTCCTCCAGCCCGCAGAGCTATGACAGCGACTCCAACAGCAACAGCCACCAGGACGACATCCTGGACTCATCGCTGGAATCGACCTTGTGATGTGTGATGATCAAAAAGCAACACCGGGAGCTGTTTTCAGGCGGAACTTTTTTTTTTTTTAAAAGAACGGTTCTTTTACTGTAAGAGTTTTCTATTGAGAATATGACTTCACGCCACAAAATCCAGCCACCTTAATTTGGGTGCAGGTAACCCAAATGTTAAAAAAAAGAGAGAGAGAGAGAATTGCATTTCAGAAAATGGGCGACAAAAGTTTCTACTGCACTGCTCTATTTTTTCACCGCTGTGGCCCATGGCTCCTCTTTCAAGAGCCTGTCATCATCATCATCATCAACTTCAGACAGACAGAATAAAGACACACAGAGCCTGTCACTGTGGATGAGGTATGACCATGACCATCACCATCAACCATCATTAAACTAGACACCAGCGAGGAATCCTCCATCCTCCATTGAGCCAAACTATCCAGTTGCAGCCCACCTGGCCATCCTAGGTGCACTGTACCAGAACTGGCCGCAGATGGCGCTGCAGGCCCACTCTTCGGGAGCCTCACTGAGCTGCTGAGAGAACACAAGATCAGGCTGTTGGCAATCGGATGGACAGCCAGTCGCCCTCCACTCTGCCTCATCTGCAGCTTAGGCTGCTGGGGACGCCTGTGCCCTGCCCCCCTGCTAAAAATTCCTGTGGATTTTTATAGTATTATCAGAAAAAAACATTATCACATGACTTATTTCTTTACCTCTAGACCCCCTTCACTTTCATTCAGCTCCAAGTGATAGCAAAACCATGTTTCTGAGATGGCAAACTAGTGTAATCAATGGAAGAGATATAGACCTCTATAAACTTTTTGCTCGGCCTCACCTAATCAGAAAACATCGCCCTGTGATTGACAAGTAATTCCTACCCAAATATATCAGAAGCTTGTTGAATTGATGCGTGCATTCAGAAAAGCCTTGCTGGAAGAACAAGGCACAAGTAGATGTCTCTGTGATGATAGGTGTCAGTAATTGCCACCCAAACTCTGACCACAATCTTTGCTTACACTTTATATGGCAAGACCCACCTTGAACAGTACTCCTCACCAATCTCTAGTGTCCTCCATGGTTGCATCCCGCCTCATTTCAAGCCTCTCGGCTGAACCAGAGTTTTTCTACCTGAAAGTAGTTCCTTTGAAATGCATTGCCTACAATAGGGTGCTACAAAGGCACTTTTTCCTCTTCAACGTGCAGATGCTCAAACTAGTTGGACCTAAAGATAGTTTAAGTCTGTTTAAAGAAAGTTAAGGTGAAATGGAGAACTTCTACAAGATCCCTCCCTTTGCAGGTTGTCCTAAAAAATAAACACAGGAATTTGTGGGAGGGCTCTGGAAAATTAAGATTCACCATGGCCGGAATGATCCCTTAAACTTCTAGACAGTTTGAAATTGTTGCCTGAAGAACAAGTCGGATTCTTCTGTCTGTGTAGAGAAGCAAACGTTCCCTGTAGTTTTCACAAACAACACCCCTCCCACTCTTAAGTTGTCGCATTCACCTCTTAACCCTCTGAGGTCACCATGCACATTGGCCCAAACAGGCTGTTGTAGCACAAGTCTCTTTTGGTGCTGGACTGAATAAAACAAAATAATGCCTTACTCTTTTATAACAGACTATGTGCATTAGCTACTTCTTTATGTGTCTAAATGGCTGTAAACCTACAGGGCTCCAAGTCGACGCTCTCCCTGAGCCCTCCGCTCTTGAGGAGCAGTGCTGACCTTTTGTCATATCAAAAACACCAATGCCGTGGAATCGAAGGGAAGTGAATGAGAAGCAGGACTTTGGGTTTATTAAAATTGTATGCATGTTATGACCCAGTGCTGAAAAGTTGGTGTAAATATTTGGACAACCAGCAAGGAAAAAAAAAGAAAAAAGATCTGTTTGGTGCTCAAAATCAATACGTTCTGTGTATTGATTGTGAGGGGAAAGCTAAAGAAATTGTGTTAATTTTATACCTCATCAACCTTAATTGCAGACCCTGTGCTTTTTGCCATGCTTGTCGTCCTTTTGGATTATGTGATTTGTGATGAACAAAAGTGTCATAACAAACATGTTGAATTATGTGACAACTAGTGTATATGCTGCTTTGTTTATAGTGAGATTTACTGGAGATAATGGTATAAAGGTACTTGTTGGTGAAAAAATAATGTAGAATGGTTTGACATCATTTCTGTGGCTTGAAAAATAGAGAATATTGTACTTTTTTGGTTGTTTTTTTTTCCTCCCCGCAGCGGACTTTTGAGCTGGGGGTGATTTTAGTCGCTTCCATTGCATTTCAGTGTTTTGTCACCAATCCTATGCAACGTTCATTTTGATCTCAAAATGGAACCTGAAGGTGCATTTTTGTTCCCCCCTCCAAGCGGTTTTCAGCACTGCCAAGAGATGTACAGCATGGAGGCAGATTTGTGAAGACTTTGCTGACTTGTGCCCCATGTTTCTTTTGTCCATATGTGTCTGTGCATTTTAAAGAGGCTCTCCTGCTATGGTCAATGTAAGCACAAAGAGACAGATTTCTCTTTCCCGTTTGTTCGTCTTGTGTAATGCCTGCTTTGAGAGGTGTGGATGTTGAAACCTATGGCCAGTCTGTCGCATTAAGATACTCACAAACTCAATGAATGTTTAGCCTTCTTTGCTATGTACATTTTTAATATGTAACATAAATGTGTAAATAGTTGATTATCTTGCAGCATTTTGATGACTTTTTTCTAGGTGATTTGTAACAGTACTTGAAAATGAGTATTTTGTGTACAGTCTCTTTACATCAGAGCAGAATGATGTGGTTTATCATCACTGGTCTGTCCAGGGCTTGGAGAATTAAATCTGATATCACTGTACTAGTCTTAAGTTATTGTGATTCAATAAAATTAATGATTATTTATGGTTGAATTCGGTCTTATTTTTCTTTCTCAATTTAACAAGACACTTAACAGGCAATGAATTGTTTACAATTTTATTTGGTATTTGTACAAAAAGTGTAAAATAATCATATATACAGCACATAATACAACATACTTATTAAACAAATTCATATAAATTATTGACGAAATAGCTACATTTTTCCATAAACAACTCTATTAAAAGTCAAGGTAAAAGTAACTCAATATTCTTGGCATAAAATGTCCATACAAAATTGTACAAAATACTGTACAATTGAAAAGAGCTGTGCAAAACAGCAAATTGTTTCTCAGAAGCAGATCCTGTATAGTAAACGTGCTGATACTGTGGAGTTTGAAGTTTTTTTGAGGAAACAAACTGAGTGAACCTTTTTTGTTTGTTGTGTTTTGTTTTAACAACGAAGTCTAATTTCAGGGCAGCAGCTTCTTACAAACCTGGTTACATACAGTTTTTTTTTCTTTACAGCCAGTCTCAAAAAAACACCGATTATATCTCTATATATTTGCTTTTCAATAAATTAAGATACTGTTATTTCTTCTTCCTCTGACTCTGAGAAGTCCGAGTGTTTGCTGGAGAGAGAGGGAGAGGAGATATTGGAGTCTGCTGCCCTCATCATCCTCTCTCTGCCAAACGCGTCCTCTTCCTCCTCGTCCTCCTCGTCCTCGGCGGAAGACTTCTTGCCCACGTCGCTGAGGTCCGGGTGCGGGTTGGTTTTGGTGGGCAGCGTCTGCTCGCGGCAGCCGCCGGACGACAGGAGCTCCCGTTCCTTGGAGTTCCTCCACTTCATCCGCCGGTTCTGGAACCAAATCTTCACCTGGAGACAAGGGAGGGAAAACTTGTGCGTCAGGTGGAGCGGAACGTATAATCGCATCATTACGCACACAATTACGCACCACAGCTGGTTTACAATGACTTGTGAGGACTGGTTGCACGGCTTACCTGTGAGTCTTTAAGGCCCAGTTTGGAGGCCAGTTTCTTCCTGTCGGGTTTGCTGATATATTTCTGTTTCTGGAACATTTTCTCCAACGCTTTGCGCTGCACGTCGGAGAACACCGCCCTCCTGAGCATCCCTCTCCGAGGCTTCCCTCTGGCGGCCAGGGGCCACGAAAAAGTGCCCGGGATGGGAACAACAGATGAAGATGCTGCGACAAAAAAACAGAGGGAAAGCAAAATAAGTTGAAGCTTTGTTTTCTTTGCCAACATCTTACAATAAACTTCTTGCAACAGTTGGAAGTCCACATTAAATCAACACAGGTCCAAAAATGACCGCAGTCTAACCATGGGAGATGAAAAATACTTTATTAAACTGCTCTAAACTCACTAGAAATCCATTAGAAGTCCCTGCAAGAATATTGAAGTGATTTCTCCTTAGGGCCAAACTTTTCAACCTGTTATTATTGGATGTTTTCCCCCCTTTGGGACCGTGCAATACGTCTCAGTTTTGAGTGAAATGGCACGAGGTGACTAATTAGCACATTGGCCGGTCCCCAACCGCATTGGTATGGTAAAGAGGTAGCATATCCTTTAAGGAACCCCGTGAGGGCGGATAGAGGAGTTAATAAACCGTGAACGGTAATTGTGTAGTAATGAACTAACGCAGAAAAGACTCTGGACAGGCGGCGAAGGCCATATATTATCGCAACAAAAGGAGATTTACACTTTCAAACTAAACACC
>OMLF01049105.1:0-13685 GCA_900302615.1 Holocentrus rufus | reverse complement strand
GCTGCGCCTGTGAGTGACACGAAAATGGGCCACACGCAGAATGTTCCGTAATGTGGCCGAAATCAAAGATGAAGCAATTTTTCCTCTCTCTTCCCTCTCGCACTCGCTTGGAATGAATATGCATTTACATTCCGCCCTGGCCTAACGAGCATTCCCTTTTTTTTTTTTTTTTTTTGTCTGTTTCTCATTACTCCTCCCTCCACCCAGCTCCCGTCTGTCTTGCTCGTTTGGCACCGCGTCACGGCGCAAAGACCAGCGCTGGCCAGCTAGAGACATTCCCAAGCCGATGACCAATGTCCTCCATAACGAGGATATATGGTTCCATTACCCTGCAGCTAATGAAAATGATTATTTAATCATTTCTTAGATGGGTTTAATTGAAACGGCATGATGAATGAGGCAGTGGTTTGCCCCCCGCAGAGACGTCTAATTGTGCCTCAGTCATGGGTGCCTCACCTTGGATCTGTGGTGGAGGAGTCACCCACTGGCCACCTCATTTAGAGGGTGCATGCGGGACAGAGTGTGGGTGAAGTGAAGGACACATGCAGGACAAGGAAGAAGCAGCGGGACAGAAGGCACATTTGATCTGTTTTTCGAATTTGATCTTTAAGACTGACTGTAATGTACAAGTGACCCAGTCAGATTTGTGTGTTTTGACAGTATAATCACTTGCTGTCATTATGACATGGGTTGGCATAGTAACGATGTAGGCATGCACATGCTGACCAAAGGACACGTTTTTTTGTCCAACAACCCTGGATGCTGCAACAAGTTTTTTTAGTCTTTTATCACAATATAGTCTTCTGTTTTTCTAGTCACAGTGCAAAACACATTGATCATGAAGCCTCTTCATTTCTTGTAGCCACCGGTATTCTCTTGCTTATTCTCATCTATGATTGTTGTTTTTTTCTGCCCTTGACACCACATGTGATGTCAAATATATGTTGTACGGGGATTGACAATAAAAAGCAAAAAAAAAACACTTGAAATCCAATCTTACCGCTGACTCTGAAACATTTCCAAAGATGCGATTTGAATCGCATTTCAACCCACCTATGAATGTAGTTTAAATCTGACCTGAAAAGATTGGATGTTTTTATTTTGCTGCTCAGAATCGAGGCAAAAATATCCAATTCATATCAGATATGTGGGAAAAATAATATCTGATTTCAGCTGCTTGTCTGAATACAGCTGAAATGTTGAAAAGCCGGTTATTCAGGGCTGGCATTTGTAACTGTTTCAGAATGGGAGCACTGATCTATTGTCAGTTTCAGATTGTAATATATACCATTCAGTGGAAACTGTCATTCAAAAGCACCTACAGTCCTGGGAGGGCATGTATAAATCTTTTTATTATGTATAGCTGCAGTGTAAATTGAAGCCATTACCTTGACAATGTTAGTGCCTTAATAGCTGTACCACTTTTAAAAAGATGATGGACACCCAACAGGGCCTGGTTGATAATTGCAGATCAGCACACCTACTCAGAGATACTAGGTTGGCAGCATTGAAGCCATTATCATAAGATAACTGTCAGCCTGATAATAATTTGGATTGCAAGGAATTGTGTGTCAAGATCAAGGCGCAGAGGGAGAAAAGCATCGGGGACACAGCATAATAAAACAATGCAACGTGCTTTTTCCTCTCACGAAACCCTGAGAGGGAAAAGGTGCTCAGACCAAAAACACATCTGCAAAACAACAGACCCTGTTCCTTCTGCTCTCTTGTTCCTGACCCATATTAGAGAGAGGAGTAATTACAGTTTGAGGGCAGAGAGGAGTGATGGCGCACCATGTGTTACTGACATGACTGTCGTTTTTGCCGTACGAGCGCCGCTATCTAGCTCACTAAGATTACTTGCGTCTCTAATCTATTGATCCCATGGGAACGTTTCTCCATAAGTCTCTCAATGACTTCCTACTTAAACCCTCATCAAAGGGAGAGGCATTGCACCCGGCGAGCTGTTTATGTCAATACGGTTAATGTGATGCACTTCACGGCTCCCCTCCCAGAAAGCAATGGCGGCAAATAAATATATAAATATCCAGCTTGTGAGACCCAAATAAAAATGAAATAAATAGGGAAATAAATTCCTCCCTCCAAGGACTATCACTGGGAGCGCTCTGGGACGAGATCAGGGAAATGTAAGACAAATCCCAGTGCTGATCCGCAATTCTCTTGCTGTCATTTCATGATCCCCCATCTTCATTTTTTTCCCTAAACAAATTACCATCTGACTATCCAGACAGCTTCGTCTTTGTTGCCTGGTGTCTTTGTGTCTTTTATTATTGGCATGGGTAACCTATTGTGGCAGTGTGTGTGTGATCCTAACTGACAGTAAAAAGGATGAACGCTGATGTATGAGTGCTCCACACAGAGTCAGCCCTGACCTTTGCCGTAGCTCAAAGCAGCATCCTTGATAAACACCAGCAAATGGAAACCATCATCAAACATACACTATTTTCTTGTTTCGCTCATAAAAGCTATGAAACTGAGCCAAGGCCAATAGAGGGGGATGTTTGTGTGTGTGTGTGTGTGTGTGTGTGTGTGTGTGTGTGTGTATTACCATGACTGTGAGCATGCATGTGAATACATCCTGGGGAGTGGGAAAGAATCTGGCCATAAAGAAAGGACAGCAGGCTATGAATCATACAGAGGCGAAACAAGGAGAGCCAGTCTCTCATCTTTGATGCCATATTGCATTAATAAAGTTACCTTTGTGGGAGGTCATTCAGAAGTGCCAGCACTCAGGAAATATGAGCGACTGAGGGCAACTCATAGTTGTGCAATCATTTCTCAGAGGCAGAGCTTCTCTGGAATCTTACTGGTTAAGATGAGTGCCAGTGGGCGGAGCCAAAGTACCACAGAGCAAAGCTAGCTAACTGACACACTTAGTAAAGAAAATATGAATAAAGATATCTAGTAAACGGCAATATCTGCTTCTGTTCATCCACCCATGAGCATGGTGTTCATATTAGAAGTCAGCAGGCTAGCTAAAAAGCTTACCTAGATACCATTCGCTTTCTGTTTTTTTTATTGCAAATGTGTGATACCAGTAGACTAGTATGGCTAGTTTCAACTTGGGAGGTCAACAAGGCTAGCTAGCTAACAACTTATGGTGTGGTTAGATTGCTTCATCTATTTATTTATTTATCTTAATTTCAGCTTGCAAAAAGCATGGTAGGGTTTATCGGATTAACTAGCTTCGTACTTACCTCTGAACTTTTTTTCTCGGGTTCAGTTTAACAGTAGCCAGAAAAAAGTATTGTTCTTTCTGTTGCGCTGCCTTTATTTTATTAGATTGTTTTCTTTTGTTGGTGCTTCTGCTTAATTAGGTAGGACAGGAAAGACAGAGCAGCGAGGGGATCACATGCAGCACAGAGTCCAAGTTGAACTTGAACCCAAGCTACTGCAGCAAGGACTTAGCCTTGCGTATGTGGGACACATTCCACCAGGCGAGCCACCGGGGGCGCCCTCACGCTGCCCTTTGAGGTTAAACTCAACCAATGAGATTATTTCTGTCTCCAGAGCAGCTCTGTCTCTGTGAAATGTTTATAGGCCTAAAACTCCATTCCAGTGATTGCTCCTTGTGATGGGCTCCTCGCCTGGCAGGAGGACATATGCCCCTTTGTGCCTCTGCATGTAATTCTCCCGCATGTCTGTGTTGTGCTTGGGCGAGGGCAGGTCAGAGAAGGAATGAGAACGAACCCCCTGTCAGGGGATTTGGCAGCAGGGTGGCCATGTTGTGGTTGGCATAAGCAGATATGAATCTACACAGGTGACGGGGGGCAGTGTTATGTTACCACTGTGGAATGAGTACCAAGGGAGTGGAATGAATGTGTGTGTGTGCATGAGGTTAGGCGAGAGAGAGCTAAGAGAAATACAGAGAAAAATGAGTTCTATGCACGGTTAAAACCTGGTGTATATTGGATATCCCAGTGTGTGGTGCTGTGTATTGTACCATGCTGAGCCAATCTTTGGTGAGCTCAGCCCAGTGCATGCGGGCCCACCAGTACCTGGTGAAATATCTACTTAAGGCCACTGAAGCATGAGCCACAGTCTGTGCCGCAGGTGGAAGCACAGAGAGAGACCCAGACGTGATATCAACAAGTTTTCTGTCTCAAAATAATGGAAAATCTCCTACTTGACAAAGCATAGAGGTTATACTCTCACGAAGAAGCATCAACTAATGATAATCTACTGAAAAAGCATCTGGTAATGATAACTTTCATTGCATTGAAAAGGTTAGAATGTGAATTTAATGGAGTAGCTGTAAAGGAAAACAGTGTACAGAAGAACTTGTTAAAATTGACATCATGTTTTGCTAATGTAGCTCTCCAACAGTCTAGGAGAGAAAGGTCACACTGGTGACTTCATTTTTTTCGGTCTTTTGTGGGTGGTTATCAGGGAATAGCAGTGATAGCACTGATGTTTACAAAGAGGGAAGGATTGGACAGGGCGAAAAAAAAAGACCGAGTAAATTACCTGACTTGTGAATCAGGTGCAAAGCCCAACAGGTTTGGACAATTTGAAATGTTTGGTCAAGTGGAAAATTCAAAATTAGACAAACCTTTGGGCAGCGAGATCCTCATGTTTTCTATTACACCTGTGTGTTTACTCCATCTAAGCTTTGTCAACATATAAGGTTTGGCTCTCGAGTTGAATCACACAGCACAACTCGCTCACCACTCGAGTTCTGATTGATGGATATCATGCTAGGTGATAATAACAATAAATAATATATGATAGTTTATTGATCCCTGAGAGAAAATCACCTCCAACTCATCATACCATCCTCCTGCACTGTCACTACTCTTTGTACATTAAACTTAATGTCATATTTTTGCTGTTTGCCCTCTTTTCCTCCTGCCGCCATTACTGTATGTTTATGCTAATCAGGAAATTGCTTCTTTTATGGTGTAGTCCTCTGATGTGATGAAAGAACATATAATCATGGGCAATTTAATCTACTTGAAAAGTACATATTCTCACCGCTGTCCTAGTCAAACTGAAGCCATACCAATCACAGATATGCCAATCACATTTACATTACGCATGAATGCGAGCCTAATCATGAAACATGGTGTGCATCAGAAACCGAATTGGACTTACCTCTGTAAAAACATTGTCAACACCGTTATAAAGGAAGTGCTTTGGGATGTAGACCTTAGTAGTTCAATCTAATGTCTTGGCCATGTTTCAGACTACTGACAAGAACAGTAGCTGTTCCATCTAGAGCGGACGGGCTTCGGGCAAATTTATTTTGTACCCTTACTGCAGATATTGTTGGTTTTGTTCCTCAGGAGCTGCCCTATAAGGCAAATGAATACTGCACTTTCAATGTCAAGTGAAAGCTAAATAATGAATATAATGCCCTATGGACAACATTGACCTAGAGCATAATCTCAGTGCAAACACAATAATGATCACATTGTGATAAGCATCCATAGACACATTAAGCAATGTTGTTATTTTAGCGGATAGCAGTTTACGGCCCATTTATCAGCATGTTTGGTGTCTCTAGGTTATCTCGGATGGAGAAAATGGCTCAATGGAGCCAGAAAACGATATCATTAATTGGGTTTGTTGTTCTTGGGAGTTAGATAATCAAAAAGAGTGAGGGCTCAGGTTTTGCTTGCATTGTGAGGCCTCGCCATCGATTTTCCGGCCTTGGTTTTTTTTTGTTGTGAATTTGCTTCAGGAGCAGATTTTTGTTTTCATTTCCTGGCTGAGCAGCGAGGTAGTGTCTGGGCAGCTATCCTCTAATTAATCTGGCCAATCAATGGCCGACGCCTTGGGCGCGTGCAGAGAGTCAGCTCTTTCAGAAACACCTGTTGTCCTTCGAAAGATGCCCATTTATACTGTGTGTGTGTGTGTCTGTGAGAGAGAGAGAGAGAGAGAGCAAGAGAGAGAGAGTTGTTTTTTGTTGGTATGACAAAAATGTGTGTATGTGTGTGTGTGTTCAGAGGTGAGAGAACATGAGGGCTTGATATTCAGCAATGTGAAACTCCCAAAAATAAAAATGGCATCTCGAAAGGCATCTTGAGGATTGAAGGTGCAGGTATGTGTGGGATCAGTGATGAAAGTTACCATGAATCAAAGCTGTTACTATGGTGACACTCAATTACTCTTGCTTTGCATAAATGAGTCAGGATGAATTAGAAATCCAATTTGTATTGTTTGCTATGCTCAGAATAGATTACAAATGTATCAGCCAGCTGATGCTAATTCGGTTGGCAGCCAGTGTTGTTCTGATGAGAAAGGAGAGGAGTGAGGGGGCGGTGATGGTAGTAGCTGCAGTGCTGTTTGTCATCATCTTTATTTACCTTACAGCCACACCACAGGCTGTCGGCATATGGCTTATGATAATTAGAGTCCATATCGGTCTCTGGTTTGCCCTGAGTCATTTGCACATAGATCCAGTGGTACCTATTCACTTCACTTGCAGCATGCACTTCCAGATCTGATACTAGTTAGATCATGCAAATTACCATATAGCCCAAAGGTGAAAAATTTGTTTCTTTTTCTTGCCTTTTCTTATTTTTTCTTGCAACTCCATAGAGATGATGCGTGGGGAGGAGGTGTTGCGAAAGTACTGTTTGTAATGTTAATTTTGTATCCCAGTGGAATCTGATAGAGCGGTTTGATTGTTATTCCTCTCTACATCAAGGACTCACAGAAAGTGCATTGAAGTATAGAGGGAGAATTCACCGTACACCGCATGGTTTTCAGGTCAAAGCATGTTGTTTACCTTCTATCTACCTATTGGACTTGAGGACTATGCTGTTCATATGGTAGAGTAATAACATATGGACAGAAGGGGTTTTGTAAAAGCTCCCAGTAGACTGAGTCATCTTTACAAAATAGAAAAGCTGCAGTACTCCAACTAGGAATTCCATTAATGGAGTATTTCTCATCAGCAGCCGGAATGCAGGCTCATTTTTTTTTTCTCTGACCATAGATCTGTTCTTTCAGTGTCCTGTTGGTGAAAAGAACATTGGTCTTTAGAGAGGGAGACAGGCAGCATAATGGAGAGGGACTGCATCTCCCTCTCAGAAAGCTCTGTGTGGGCTGAGATCTCCGAGAGTAAACAAACGGATGCCAGTTTTATAATTGGACTTCCACAGAATTCCCACGCCGCGAACAGCGGAGCTCGTCACTGCAGACGACGGCGTTCGCAGGTAGTGCTGGGACCCAGGCTTCTGTCTAGACTCGGCGAAATTTCACTCCCAGTCTTGAGAATCCAGCAGCGCTATGCCAAATTGAAGGTGTCCATTGATTTAACAGGAACACAGCACGGCCCTGCAAAGATAGAACACAGACGGAACTACTTTTTGTGTTTTTTAAAGGTCAAAAAACATAACTCGGCTTTGTGTAATGTCAGCAAAAGTTATGCATTAATGCTGTTAATTTATTGTCCACTTTTGTAGACTGACCACATTGTGCTTCAGGAAAAAGTAGGATCCATGGCAATATTTATGTTGCTATGTTATGTGTTATATGTTACCGTTAAAAGTAATATTTTGGGGGGAGTTTTGGTCTGTGGAACAAGAACAAGAAAAGCAAAACCCAGACATTTTAAGGAATTTATGGAAAACCCCCAGACGGATTTTTTAGGTCCCAGAAAGTTTGAAGGTTTCACTACTCTGCTTTACTGCTCTTTGCCTTTTTAAGCCAGAATAGCCAAATTTTATTGTCAGACTGTGGTTCCATATGCATACTGCCACTGTGCTCAGGTGTAAAAAGTTCAACCAACAGCCGTTCCACTGCAGGTAAGACGTCTGCACCACACAGAAATGACTGACGGTCAAATGACTTGTGCACGACTCTTGTATGGTGTTAATTTGCCTCAGCTTGAATGTTGAAACAACCCCGCTAAGTGGTGCAACCAGCCATGGACAATTGGCAGCAGTGGTTTGGTGTTTTGGAAACTGTCGAACAATCTTTCGCGGACAATAAAAGCTCATCTCAAAGTTACAAGGCTTTGAATCGGGAAGGAAAACTCTGCAGCCACATTATCCCTGGGTCAAAGCTCCTTGGATGCGCCAAACAACAGGTCCTCTCTCCGTGCCTGCTGCCCGCTGAGGCCGGAAAACCACCGAGGAGACGTTGGGACCTGCGAGTGGAGCATCTTGTGCTCTGCGGTCTGCTGTCTGGTTGCATAAAAACATCAGGGAAGCAGTGGATGAGCCTTTGGACAGGCGCCAGGCTGAGGCTGAAGGCAGCTTCCTTCTTGGTTTAGATCAGAACCCAGCGGCCTTTGAGGTTTCTTCCCCCTCCCTGCCTATCACTCTTGTTGGTGTCTCAGTCTCTCACGGTCTCATTTTTTCTGTTTCTGTGTTTTGTGCTCTCTTCTCCTTTTCTCTCTCTCGCTCTTTCTCTTTGACGAGATGTGCTTCTAACTCTTTGGAGGCATATGAGGGCTTCATATCGTCTGATGCAACCAGCGCTGGCAGTAATGTGTTCTTTTACCGTGAGCCTTGCACAGCTCACTCACTCTCTTCCTAGATGTCTGGAAGGGCTATTTTTAGATGGGGTCCGACTTGCCATATGAATTGGCAAATGAGTTTAGCCGGGATCGAATTAGGACTTGGAATCGCACACTAATTGGAAATTACGAAACCCAGTACAAGTGTTGGCTCCTGGAGCCTGTCTGAGCATGTGTCGCTCTGCTCAAGTGGGATTTCATAAGCATCGTATCAGGGTTTTTCATTTTTGATTTTCCATATGACGGGAGCAGCCAGGCCCTTTCACAATGGACTGAAATTTAAAGCAGGTTTAAAACCACATATGAAAACAATTCAGACTCACACACACACACATGCAGGCATGCACGAAATTATGAACATTACATGGAATTGTACTGTAATGTTATTTCCAGAATACCTAAACTGTTTCCTCTCTTGTTTTCATTTCTCCTCAAAATTGGACTGTTTAGGTCATAGGACCTAAGTGCAACTTGACAAACATAAAAAATTTCATTAAATTTAGAGTGAATGCGATTGTAAAAATGCCAAAATGAACAGTGGGGCCAAACCAGAAGCAGTTTTTTAAGTAAGGAAACAACCAGTGCTGTGAGAATGTTGTTTTGCCTTACAGCAGCTCAGGTTTTTTGTGGTTTTAAATATCTTGGCCGGCGTTGCTGAAACATATGAATGCGCCTCTAGTCCAGGTACTGGCCCTCCCCAGTGACTGTCCATCCCATAAATATGTGAAATCCAACATTACCTGTAAGAGGCCAAAAATATATTTGAATTTTTTGGGTGGGATTCCCAAAAAAGTACGAGTTTGAGGTTAAGTTAGATGGGTTGGAGGTGTGACAGTGGTATGAAAACACATCATTTTAATGAGTTGAGCATGATTTATCTCAAAGTGTTGTGTGAGGAGCAGAAGCAGCATTTCAAAGACAATTTAAAAGGCTGTGTGATTTATATAAGCATTGCAGCGGCCTTGCTCCCTTAACCACATCACCCTGTTTCCCTCCCTCCCTCTCTCTCTCTCCCTAATGACATTTTTCTGAGGACAAAAAAAAATGTCCAGTGTTAATCTCTGTGCCATATGGGCGGACTGATAGATGCTGCGATGCTAAGTGGCTCGCTCAAACCTTGCTGGCACAAAATAATTATAATTTATGGGGCCAAACCTTCCGATTCATCACAGACCATGCCGTTTCAGGCAGCCACGACACATCATTATGGGGTATCGCCTTTCCCTCTCATTGGTTTCCTAATCCAATTGAGGAGTGGTTTTAGCCAAACCTGCCTCCACACACATGCTATTGTCTTTGGTATGCTGTGCAATAATGGCTTTGCCTGGCCAATGGGCAGAGGTTGGGATGAGGACCGGGGGAGGACTAATGAAGGTTTATGTGACATGTTGTAGTCGTCGGTCAGACGCCATTAGAAGATCCTTATGGCACCGTTGCAATTGCTTAATGGGGGACAGCTTCCTGTGCTGTTTAGAGTTCAGATTATCTGAGCAGACATGATATGAATGTTTGACAATGCTTACAGAGGCTACAAGTAAAAACATATTTTAGTTCCTCCCCTGGATCCAAGGAAATAGCTCATTTGATAGGACTTCCAACACCCGTGACAATCGTGCTGTTATATTGTGCCTTTCAGGTGGATATTTTTGTGATTCTCAAGCCATTAATTTCTTTAATGCAGAATTAGTTCACGTTTGGCAGGCGGCTTCATCTGAAAACACTCTCAGTCCATTTGCAGCTCAGTGAGCTCCAATTTAAAATGTAACCATTAGTTCAAAACCCATACCATTAGAGGAGGCACATTTGTGTCCCGACAAAGTACATCAGTGACAAAGGCGAGACGTCCAGGCATGTTAATTTTAACAATAAAGGGAGTCATTTTAAGAGAAACAATGTTGAAGTCCGGTTTTGGCAGTCGCTGTCCTCATTAAGAGAGAATTTTCTTCATGCACCAACGGACATTAGCCTCACAGCAATTATAACATGTTCACAAAGAAGGTAATTATCTCATTTGTAAGTGTGCTTGTGTTACTTAAATATTCACAATCATGCAGCATTACAGGGGCGTAAAGAAGTCTGATTTTCAAACTGTCAGTGAACATTTTGACTTGCATTCATAAAACCTATTTTCTCCTACTTTTTTTTTTTTTTTTTTTTTTTTTTTTTTTTTTTTTTTTTTTGTCATGCCCATCCATCTCCATGCCTCTTGCTCCCTCGA
Source organism: Holocentrus rufus (assembly GCA_900302615.1). Taxonomy (NCBI): domain Eukaryota; kingdom Metazoa; phylum Chordata; class Actinopteri; order Holocentriformes; family Holocentridae; genus Holocentrus; species Holocentrus rufus. Next base: position 2,979 of record OMLF01049105.1, on the reverse strand, counting down.
GTACTGGTGGCCTGTAATTGACACAAACAATAAAGTCACATTTTCACAACAGAGAGGGGCTACGCCGCTAATTAGAGCACAGATCAAACAATTGTCTCGTGAAGAGGTGATATATCACCATGCTAAATGCTGCAATAATCCTGCTTTGTCTGCCGCTTTATTGGCTCAAGAACGAGGCTGAAATGTCTCGCGGTGCTTGTCGCCTCCCTTGAAGCAGCGTTCTCCAGTCGAAAATGCCAGGTTGGGCCCACTTGGGAGTGTCTTTAAACTCTAATGGGTTTGTAAATTCTTGTTCCAAAACAGAGCACAAGCTGAAAGTAAGTATTGAAAGCCAGAAATCTCAGCACCCGGTAAAGTAATCATTGAGTCGCTGGTATTGATCAGCAGCCCCATCAAACCGCTGCAGCTATATTATCGTCATTTTGCACTATGAGGCAGTAAAAATGCTCTTAGTTATTGCCTCTATAAAAGTACCAAATAATAGTACAGTGTAAAGCTGTGGGCACCCAGAATGATCATGAAAGTTTGACACATCTCTATTATAAAACCCGGTTAGTGACCCACACCAACCTGGATTCTTAGTCGGCCGAATATAGAAGGACGAGCCGAGGGCACGTCAGCACTTCGTATTCAAAAGTCATTGTCGCATGCCGGTGCCTGTCACTTAAGAGGAGTGCAGGTGCTGCGAAGTGTTGGAGGACAGTGGCCGCGCTTGTTTGCAGCTCCAAACCGGCTTCTATAAGCAGGTGCCCGGACAGAAATAGCATCAAGCTGGCAGGATATGTGTGTCATGTACCAACCTGCTAACCCGCTGACCCAGGGAGGTGATGCCAGGGGGAGTCTCGAGCCGTCCCTCTCCGTCATCAGTCATCCCTCCAAATAAATCTTCAGTTCTGAGAAGCGGCGGTCTATTCGCAGAGAACGAGGGCAAGTTCATGAAAGGCACCCAACAGGCCAGGGGATTACAGTAGGCTATTTTTTGATAGGCTGCTGCAAGAGGGGCAAAGGTGAGCTTGGTATTTCTTGATGAGTCTTTTACTGTATTTCATCTCATAGGGTGCTCGGCATGTCTATTTCTTTCTCACCTGCGAGAAATACAGCAGTGCCTAAGTGCAAAATGCCATGGTGAGACCTCGACTCAGGACAGTAGCTGGCGTCAAAACCCAAACAGCATTACACCGTGTTTCGAAATATAATCAAACGCCACACTGTGCTTTAGATAGCACAGTCGGAGCAGATACGCTCCCGGTATTAAATTTCACAAAAAAATTGTGCTAATCTTCTCTGAATTTTTGGAGACCATGTGGGCTTTGCGGGGCCCTGGATTCACATTCGTTACAGCAGCACAGGAGCATGTATGAATCTGTCCCGCTGCCACTGGGGTGAAACCTTATTATCTTAACCCCCAGTTGTGTGTAATATATGGAAAACGTACAGCTATTTATGCATTCGAAGGGAAAAAAAGAAAGTGACATGGGGGTGAAAAAATCTCAGCCATTAGCGCGTGTCCAATTCAGGGTCCCCTCCGAGCTTGATTATGTCAAAAGCTCACTTTCATATTGAAATCAGACTTCATTTTAAGGGTGTGGGGTGGCACGGGGTTGGGAGCCTGTCAGCGACGCGGCGCGTTTGAAAAAAGGGCCACTTGCATCAATTTGATTGAAGAGCTGTTTAGAATGCTGAAGGATTCATCACCGAGTGTGGGCCAGTTTTACGCATGAGCACTCCTCCTATTTCTTTGCCCCGTCGTGTTTTTTAGCGCTGATTACATGTTCCCCCCCTCCCGCGCATCAGAAAGAGGATGAATCCAGAAGTAGGAGAAGTCCGGGCCTGGGCTTTCCTCCATTTTGGCTCGACGCGTCCGAGGCTAATCTTCTTGAAGGACGGGAGGGTCAGCGGAGATGAACCGTGAACCGCCGCCGCCCCGTCCCACAGCACCGCATGAAATAAGGCCTCTCCTTTTGGCACGCGGCTATATTTCCATGTTAGGGAGCACCTGTCTCCACGGTGCATTTATGAGGCCCTGCACAGCTGTTTCGGAGGTTCCAACACGCACACGTTTTCTATACGATTCCCCTCCCCTCCTCTCTCCTCTCCATTACCAGCGCAGCCCCTTCAGCCTTTTAAATGGAATCGAACACTTCCTAGCCTTCTTTTTCACAGTCCCGTAAACTCAGATATACCCCAGTGGTGCTGAACATTTCTCCCCTCTCTGTTTCTCTCCCTCCTCTGCCAGATGGTTCTGGGCGACATTCTCAACCCCGCGGTAACTGAGCGAGCGGAGTCATGTTCAAATGTAGGACAAGACAGGGTTTGGGAGGTGGATCTGCGGTCAGCGCGGCCTCCTGACTCAGTCTGCGAGCACCAGAGGGAGGCGGGGAGCGGGATAACTGTCTGCACAAGTTCCCTCAGATAGGTGGCAAAATGATATTTCTTACATGGAGATTTTGTGTACTCTTGTTCCAGGAGGATGGAGCTCCTGCTCAGGGTCGAGACACAGGAAAACCTGTTTATGGCCTCTGAGAGGAGAAAGATGGCAAAGGAGAATATGGAGGACAGGTAGAAATGCAATTCTGAGAAGCTCTCCAGATTCTTTCTAAGTCTTTTTTTATAGGCTGTTGGAGCTCATGTGCACTTCTTAGAAAATAAAAAAAAGAGTCCATAAGCAGTCACGCTGGTGTGTATGCTTAGAAACATTATTCCATGTATTTTAGATATCATGTTTTGACCAGTGAACAAAGCCCCGCATGAAACTGTCATTGTCTTGTGTGCTATTCAGCCCTGTAATGGCTTTTCATACTGATATAAACAGAGCTATTTTCTCTGTGCCTTTATAATCGTTCTCATTTCCTGCATTGTTCAGTCATGGTGCTAATGTGATGCAAAAAGAGAGAGAGGGGGGAAAAAGAACAAAAAGGCACGTCTTTAACTTTCTCAAAGCGCATGCCCGGCCTAATTACACCGACACGTTCAAGATCG
>OMLF01049104.1:0-13671 GCA_900302615.1 Holocentrus rufus | reverse complement strand
GAAAAGATGCCAACACAAGTAATGGTGTGATAATTCACACAGATACTCTGGAATTAATTATAAATAAAATTAATTAATTAATTAATACAAACAAAATGAAAATTAGTTTCTTGATGCAACAAGTTCCATTCACTTTCACTAAATTGTTTTATTTTCTGATGTTATATAATGTCATAATCATTTAAAAAGAATTGTAGCATTTCAAGGTTTAATGTATAGACAAGAGCAGAGTTTGATTTCACTATGATGATGCACTATCATCATAATTAGCCTCATTCTTTCAAATAAAGAAGTATCAGATGACTGAAATTATTATTTGATGAAACAGATTGGTTTGTCTTAATTTTGAAAATAGTAACTGTTTTTTTTTTACACATAAAAAGAAGACTAAAAAGAAATACACAATGAGAAGAAAACTCAGTTGAGCTGAGCTGAGTGGTTACCTGAGCAGTTTCATCTGGACCAGACCTGAATGTCGGGACAGCCCAGACAAAGTGGACCACCGTGGCCTACTTCTGCTTTACTTAACTCTCTGGAAAGGAAGAACTTGCTTAAAAAACTTTGAAGTCTCCAAAGTCCAGCCATATCCATTTTGTTCAACCATACAGAGCAGAGGCTAATAAAATAAAAACTATCATAAAGTGTAACTGGGGTGTAGTTGAGAGAAAGCCGGCCCTCAGAGAGAGATTCACACATCCTGACTATTTTTCATAAAGACACGCTCTGACTTTATGGGACAAATTAGCCTGCAGCTATCTAACCCCTCCAGGAAAGACCCACCGGTACTTTTCCATTGTAATCATTGGTTGAATTAGATTAGATTAGATTAGATTTATTTGACAAAATTAAAGAAAACAAAACAAAAAAAACGATTGACAGACGAAACTCAGAAATGGGCGCTACCAAACCATCCCATGAGCTCCCCTCTCTTCCCTCTACCTGTGAACATGTGACGTGATCAGGTGGTGCAGTCAGTTTTTATCAGTTACACCTTATATCCTTCTTCTTCTTCTTCTTCTTCTTCTTCTTCTTCTCCAACTTCTTCTTCTTCTTCTTCTTCTTCTTCTTCTTCTTCTCCAACATCTTCTTCTTCTTCTTCTTCTTCTTCTTCTTCTCCAACATCTTCTTCTTCTTCTTCGTCTTCTCCTTCCTCCTAAAACTGCCTTCCCATGCATGAAACTCAACCAAACTTTGTGCAGTGTCTTCGTTATGTGCCGTTACTTCTATTGCTTAAGCTCCCAAGAATCCAATCTTGAAGACAAATCTCCTTCCTCTTTTTGTGATCATCATTTTTCCTCTTCATCTTCTTCTACTCCTTCCACCACTTCTCCACAACAGCTGCAAAGCCTATCGAACTCTTTGGCGGTGAAGATCTAATTTTGGATGTGAAGATCTAATTTTTGAACACTTGTTGGTCATTTTACTCTCTGGGTGCTGTATGTGTTACAAATATTTACAAATGGAAAAATAGATCTATACGGTTACTGTACTATTTTTTTAACCCTAGATAAAAGCCTCATGCATTACACTTTGCATTATCCATTTTACTCCACTTTGCAGATTAAAACCCCTGCTAAAGTTCTTGAAAGCGTCTGATCTCTGCTTGCCTTGTTGTGTCTGACCTCTTAGTCTGTGTACTCAAAATCTGGATTCCCATATGTATCTAATAAATGATTGTTGACAAGCCGGGAAGAGGGCCGCCATGGAAGTGAAGCGCAGAGGGCCGTTCCAGCAGGTGATAATAATTGTAGTGTAGTGGAGTTTGAAGAGTGTCCTGAGATTATGTTTACCTTTGGAAATAGCTTTCTTAGTGGAGAAAATGAATTATTGTTCACAAACAGAGGAGCCTGTCTTGCTTTTGTTATTGAGAAAGTGAGACTGGACAGATCAGCCTGATGCCATGGAAACATCGTTAGGATGATACTGCAGATTCAGCAAAAGCATTATTTATTGTGCATTAGCTCATCAGTATGACCAATTTAAATAATAATATAAATAAAAAGGTTAATTATATCTCTTCATGTAAATAATGCTGCCATAGGAAAAATTATGTTGAGTATATCTATGTTTAGAGGGCTTTTATTTTTAGTAATAATGGTAAAGTACTTTGAACACATACACATGCACATGCACAAATACATATCGAGTTACTTTAAATGGGATTAACATTGCAATGTGACAAGTAGCTGTTAAGAGTAATGTTCCATAACAAAACCTCACATGTAAGCAACAGGGGGTGGGCAGCGTGTTTGTGTGTGTGTGTGTGTGTGTGTGTGTGTGTGTGTGTGTGTGTGTTCGCAGAATTGATTGAGAATCAGAACAAACAGAAAAAAAATTCACGCTGACTGACAGCAGAGTGGTTAAGAAAAACAGCAGATGGGCAAGCTTTGAAAATTAGTTTTGGTGGGAGTTTTTTTTTTGTTGTTGTTGTGGTTGTTGTTTCAAGGTAATTTGATGGAATGCTATTTAAGCTGATGCAGATGTTGCACATTAATCTCCCTGACATTTGGGCATAATGGCCTATCTTTTCCAGTTCTAGTCGTTGAAACCAGCCTAATAATGACAATACTAATAATGATGCCCTGGCTAGCCCTGTTGGCTCTCCAGTGAAAACCAAACCAGCCCTGGTTGGTGCTGTAATTGAAACTGTGCTAATGAGCAAGACCTCTTTGGTCATGTAATGGAAACCAGACCAGTAATGAGTAAAGAGCCGGCCAAGCAGGCCGTAAAAATGAGCTACACAGTGTAATGTCCACATTAGATCCCTTAAGCTTTCTTTACTTTTAATATTTCTGATGCACTAAAATGGTTTCTGTTATAGATTTTTATTTATTTATTTATTTATTCATTTATTTATTTTACCTCCATTGATGAAACCATCACTACTGGAGATTTTCCACTGCATAACAATATATTATATCCAAACTGCACCTACTACTGGTATAATACATTAGCAATGCCATAGGTGCTTAATATTGGTATAGCATAGCATCAGTACTGGGCTTATTATGGCATCTGACCAGCATATCAAACTGAGGAAAAGCTGTACCTGGGCATGACGCAGCATATTTTTACATAATTGGAGGAAAAACAGAATTACTTTATATAAGCAGACAGTGCAGATGACTCATGTCATGGTTCATTATTTCAAAAAAAAATTGACTGCAGACTGCATTTGTCATTCGGAAGCTAAGAGACACTTTCAGTGATTCAGTGGTAAATAAAAAGGTGGCAAACTCTGACCTTCAGTCATGAGGCAAACAACCAGCAATATAAACAAAAATACATTAAATTTTCAGGAAAGCACTGACTTTTGTTTTTCCTTTTCTGAGAGACTCTATTTACAGATAACTTACACCACTTTGATACGACTTATTATGATGTGTGTTATAGATTTACATCATAAAGAGTTCAAGCTACAAGATATTAAACTGCGGTTTCTTTTCATTGTTTTCTTGCCGACAGTGTTCCACTGTACAAGCTTGTTTTACTTGGCTGCATAAAAGTACTTGAATAAAAGTACTTAATTACTTTCTTTACTTGCCTGTTCGGCCCTCAGTGGAAACCAGTCTGGCATTATGGATCTTCTAATTTCATATGCAGTGATTATTACAGCAGGGAATGCTGGGAATAGTTTTGATTGGAGCCTGCAGAGTAAATGAATCGTCCTGCAACCACACAGCAGTCTCTGGGCGAGAATGAATTAGACTGATTGAACACCTCAATAAGCGGGAGGAAGTCTTGAATACACACACACAAATACAGTAACACACACATACACACACAAATGTAAAAACACTCCTTCAGTGTCTCACACACACAAGCACTCTCTGCTGCATGCGCACAAACACGATCAATTTACACATCAGGCGTCGTATTGATCAGGCTATTTGCTGCTCGGGTCCCTTGCCATGGCCTTTCAATTAAGACTGGAAAGAGAAAGAGAGACAGAGAGAGGAGGGGTGAAAATAGATGAGACACGCAAACGACAAGAGAAATGATCAGCCCATTTACTTTGTCCGCTGTTCCTTCTGTTGTGCTGTTTTAATTAAAAGTTGCAACTAGATATCAGAGATATATTACTACTGTAATTGGGGAAAAAAAGAAAGTAAAAAAGATGGCTTCATTATGTCCAAGGCTGCTTTGTGTGTGTTTGTGAACTTTTTGCAGTGCACTCATTCACCTCAACCGATTGAATGCCAAGTCTGAAAAATGAAGAGTTAACTTCAAAAACTTGAGAGAGAGTGAGAGAGGAAAAAAGGGTTTTAATTCAATCTCCCCCTCAGAGGAGAGAGATGGATAAGAGGAGCAGGGTGGAGGCAGAGGTGAGGGAAAGAGACTGGATACCAGGGGTGTGCAGAGATGCCATTATCACTCTCTGTCTCTGTATTCAGATAGAAGACAGGAAGTGGGCGTGGTTTACACAGGAAGTCGTGTTAAATTGGGCAAATGTTGTATTTTCAAACCTAATATTCATTGGCAGCGCAATTGTTGTGCCTTCAAAACATCAAATTGATTTAATTGATTTTGAAATTGATTTGCCATGAGGTTGAGTGCTGCTAACCTGTATATCAGCATGGCTGTGATTCAGTCACAAGGACACAGGGGGAGTGCTGAAGATCATTATTTGTTTAAACATTTATTCCACTCCACCGACACAAATGGATCCATCAGATTTGAAGCGACAGAAATGTTGGCTAAGCAACACAATTTCCCGGCTGCAAGCTAGCGTGCTACTTTGTATAGGTCTACACATTAGCGCAGGCTAGCTAGCAGGTTTGAACACACCTGGAAGTTTGCACAGCAGTTTCCAGACTTCTTTTCCCCTCGTCCTCTACTTAGGATGCTGTCACAGTACAAAGTTTGTTGCAATGTAGCTCACGGCGGTTAATGTACCTTATTACATAACGCTTTGTAAAGCGCAGTAACATATATATAATTAAACGTCAGAGTGCTATACTGTTTATCAGCACTCATGGAATGCCTCTTGACCAATCGCTCAACTGGATCTACTTGTTGTTTAATGATTAAGTGAATTAATTGCAAACAATCACATATCAATATTTGCTTGGAAAAGCCCCCAAATGAAGGTATGAAGATGTAGCATGTTATGTTATTGCAAATTATATTACTCAAAATAGTTTAAAAGCAGGGTGACTGGCTCACAGGATCCAAAAGTTCATTATATTGAAGTGTTCCAAAGGGCCACAAAATGACACTGAGGCATGATAGAAGCCACTTCAGTGTACACTCAGTTTAAATTCAGCCGACAACTTTTCTTTGCTATCCTTCCCGTCTCTCTCTATGTTCTCTAAAGCAGAAATTAATTCAAGTAACTGGCCTAATCTGTAACATCTGTGCTGCTGTCCTTTGGGATGCCCAGACGCATCCCATGAAGGAAAACCAGCTTTCTCTATACTTAAGGTAGAAACCTGTGACATTTATATCACCTAATAACTATATCTGCTATTCTACTTGTGCACAGGAAGTGATGCATTTCACATCAGAAGAAGAAATGGGTGTTTAGCATGAGCAGTGGTAAACACCTTGCCTGAACAGACAAATAAAAAGAGCTCCACCTACAGAAACTCGGACGCCATCAACGGAAAATCCGAGGAAAAAGACGTCACAGTTCCGCCCACATGGCTTGATTGACAGGTGATCTCTGGGACGTGCAGTGCAGGAACATCGCAGTGATGAGAGCTTACAGCTGCTCTGGGGCGTGGAAACCCTAACCCTGACAGTGCTTCACTCACACACACACACACACACACTCAACCTCGAATAGTCACTTCCTTGGTGGCAACTCATGGGCATTTTAATAAACGATAAACTGTCTCTCCCACACACACACTTAGACACACTTACACATAAACACACACACACACATACACACACATTGAGCACTTTCTCTGCTGCTGCAACATTAATGGAACAGGGATGACCCTTGCTTGAACTCAAAACGTGTGTGTGTGTGTGTATGTGTGGGTGTGTGTGGGTGTGTGTGTGTGTCAGGGGTTGTATAAAGTGCCCTCTATAGCCGAGTCATGTCTCTTAACCTCCCCAGGCAGCCAAAAGCAGACAGAACGTCTCCCATCAATTATTTAACGAAAGAGAAGGATGGCGAGAGAGGGTGAGGGAGGGAGAGATGGAAAAAGAGATGGTGAGAGATAAACGCAGAAAAATGGAGGTACAGGGCATGTAAAGAGAGAGAGAGAGAGAGAGGGAGGAGTGATGAAGAGAGACAAGAGAAAGACAAGATTGTGTGATTCAGAGCAGCGGAGATGGAGGGAGAGCGAGGTGTGACTCATAAAAAAAGTGTTTTATTCATGGTTTGGGTGAAAAAAAAAACGAGTGTTTAAATATTAACACCTGTATAAAATGTTTTCGACTTGACCTCATCGCTCATGCATGCTCAGGTCGTGGTAAAGTAGATTGTTGAGAGCTGCAGGGCGAGGAGGGCGGAAGTGACATTTTCCCATCGTTTTTCGTGTTTTTCTTCATCCACAAACCAGCTCTGTCACGAACGAGCGCGCCCATAAACTCTCCTTAGTGAACCTGTTAAACGGGATTACAGCTTCGCCGGGCAAAAACTGAACCCTCTTTGTCCAAATTAAACTGTGGTATCACCGCGGGCGCCGGTGGGACATTTCCACACGGGAAGTGACAAATTAAAGCGTCGCACACCAGCCAAGTGGCTGGACGTGTGTGTGCTGTGTGCAGCTGACCGCTGACAGGTTACACAATAGGGTACTGAAGTTCAAGCAGTTTTACATCACCTCTCGCTGCCATTTGGAGCTGCTGCCATTTGGAGTTGCCAAAATACAAAATTGCCCAGTGCAGCTTAAAAAAAAAAAAAAAAAAAAAAAAAAAACAAAGAACAAGAAGTACACAAATGTTTCACACTAATGAACATTTAGACCAGTGACCAGCTGGAAGGTAATACAGCTGAACTCAGTTTATCCATCTTTTCATTTTTGGTATGTTTCACCATGGATTTACTAGAGTAACCACATTTTATTATGAATTACTTATAACCCCTGCATATACCCTCACTCATTTTATTTTATATTTATTTTGTCCCTTCCAGTTGGGACAAAAGTACCATGGGATCTGATATGTTCTGTAAGTCCTTTATTTCTGCATCAAATATTCTATATTACTTACTCCTTATACCACTTATATATGTAATCATTCTAAACAAACTAATTTTATTATCAAATTTCATGCTTTTATTTTTCTATCACATTAATTTCCTGTTTTAATCACAACAAAATGTATAAGAGTGAGGAACTCATTAAACCCTCCCCAGATGCCTAAATGAATAAATCGTGTCAAGTTGACATCACAATCTTTATCACCATTGTTACATAATTATCCTGTTTATTTTATTATATATTTGTATTGTGTTAATACAATTGTTAATCATTTCCCTTAATCTAATCAGTGTTATGAGTTATTTATCATTGTCAGTTATCATTATTTCAAACTGCATCACACGCTTTGTGTTTAACTAGAACTACACATATAACCATAGGGACAAGGGAAACATTTCCATGTCAGATTATTTTTAGTTAATACTCAAAATCTTTATTTCTCGATGTGCACAGTAAGGTGGGGCACAGTATCAGATACAGGGAGCATCTATGAATAATGCAACATGATGTCCACCTGCCCTACAAGCTTAGAAATGCCATTTTTGCTGCAGGTTGCGAGGTGCTGTGAAGCCCTGAAATGCAGATGGTTTGGGATTCTCCTGCACAAAACGATCGAACTGGCCCCTCAGAGGGTCTGCAGACACAATTTAACAATGATTGCATTTGCTCTCAGAAACTAGTTGTGCTAATTGTGTTCGTGTTAATTTTGATTTCTTTAGTATGTTCTCGCAAAAGTACACTTACCCTAAAATGCTCTCAGAGCAGGAGACTCAGCATCGCCCCGGCACTCTGTGCCAAAAGAAAAAAAAATCTCAGTCACAGCCAAGTCTTTCATCAATGATTTATCAATGGGATGGAGTAACAAAGGAGAGTCGCACAGACAAAAGCTGACCTATACACCTAGCTGCAGTATATTCATGACACAAGAATTGACATAACACAGGTATTTACTCAAAATCACTGCCAGCTTTGTCTGAATGCCTATTCTGTGATTGGCTGTCTCTTTAACAAATTGGCTCTGAATCTTAATTTTTCTTTGCAAAAAAAAAAAAAAAAAAGAAACGTTGAATAGCTGAGTGCCTTCCAACCTTGGCCGTTCTCTCCCTATGCTGTACAAGAAGAAATAGCTAAAATATTTTAATGACACAGAGTTCACTAAACTTGGAATCACCATTGAAGATGGACACAGCTTTGGGCTTTGCTTGTTCATTACATTCTCCAAGCAAATACACCTGGCAGCAACTTGTGGTTTCTTGGTTGTCTTGAGAGAAAAGCAATTTTCTCAGATGCTCATTGGTCTATCATTATTGACAACTCCATGAACAGTCACTGCCGGATCCCCACTAGTAGGGGGAAGTCACCTACTGACTTACTGATTTACTGACTTACTTACTTACTAACCTCTTTCAGAACTAACCCACTGGAGCCCCATAGTAGTGACCACTAAACACTGCTCGGGACAGGGTCCAGCATGCACTTGAGTTGTCAATGACCTGTCAGTTTCTGTAGTGGGGCAGTCAGGGTCCTACAACATCAATGAAATTCTTGTGGGAGATGGTGGCACCTTGGACGCCTCTCTGCTCCACCTCCACCTCAGTGACCTTGAGGAGAGAGTTTGTCTTCAATGCAATACTCTAACATTTTGGATAAAGTACCTTTTTTCTGACTTACCCAGACTGAAATAAGATGTTTGATACCATTTTCACCTCTGTATGTCCACTCGTTTGGTTCCTATGGGTAGCATTTTGTGTTAGCTTAGCATGAAGATTTGAAGTCTACAGGAGTCATTTAGCCAGCTCTGTCAAAATGAAAAAATAAACCTTCCAGCAACTCTGAAGCTGTCTTATTTACAGAGTGTATCTTGATTTTTTTTAAACAAGAGAACATACGTGTTCATTGGTTATAGATCTTACCATCTAACTTCTCTTAAAACAACTCCTTTTTTTAATTCCAATACATATATTTCAAATACAGATGATACACTGTAAAAAAAGCAGCTTCAGAGTTGCTGTAAGGCTTATTTTTCACTTTAACAGAACTAGGCAAATGACTTATGTAGACTTCAAGTCTTTACGCTAAGCTAACACAAAATGCTACCAATAGGAACCGAACCAGTGGACGTACAGAGGTGAAAATGGTATCAAACATCTTGTTTCAGCCTGAGTAAGCTGAAAAAGGGTATTTTGCCCAAAAATTCCCGAGTATTCCTTTATTAAAGGGAGCATAGATTAACCATTGAGCAACTCATGATGTACTTTGAAATAGTAAGAACAATTCTCCTAGATCTTTGCAACAGCCTGCAGCCACCACTGTCCAGGAGACCAGAAACACTCCATAAATATGTAATTCATCAATGGCGCCAAGCTAAACCTCCTACATGTGGTTTTCCACTGAACAGGATGGACCCATGTGACTTGTTGGTTCAGAACAGTATTGTGGTTGCGGGTCTTGACCACAACCACAGGTGAATGTCCTGTCCTGATGAATTGGTGAAGTGATCAACCGTCTGAACGGAAGTTAAATCAAGAAGAGCGTCACTGCTAACTGGTTTGTGTCCAGGTGATAGTTATGTCCTGACCACTCTGCTGAGTGACCATATAATTACAATCATGTGCCTTTTCTCTTTGTGCAACATTATCATTTAGCCTAAGGTCTGAGTTTAGATGGAGATGCTGCATCAGTTATATCAGTGTCAACTCTGCTGATGACTACTACGCAGACAAGGAAAATTTCCCCAACAGGCCAAGTGGTGGTGCTATAATAAGCCACTTTATATTTTGCCTTGTAATTATTGAATCATAAGGTTTGGAATCAGTTATTTTTCCCCCATCAGATTTCTGGCTCAAGACATTTCCTTTACAGATTTTCATTTCCAACATGATAGCTATATAGATTTTATGCAAAACACATTTTATTTGCTTTTTTCCCCCTTAAAAGCTGATGTAGTCTCAAATAAATTTTGTTTCCGAGAGTTTTGAAAATCCAAACCATTTGGCCATGGTGCAGTAGATAGTGGAGAGATGCAAATAGAAAGCAAGGGGGTAATTCTTAAGCATTTGATGCTAGGGCAACTAAACCCTAGATACATATTTGGGGTGGACCCCAAAGCATGCCATCTTCTAATTTCGGCTGCAGAGGTGACTTAGTAGGTTTTAAATTTTACACACAGCATGATTGAACTGCCTACATCCAAGACCGCCTGAGGTGGTGGGATGGGGGGGATTTGTCCCACCCAATGTTGCAGGGTTGCAAAATTGTCCTGCCCAAATATAATTTGTAGAGGACATTAAGTTTGTTGCGGTATCTTCCAGACCATTCATGCTATCATGAAAATTTCTTAACCATAGGCGGACCTTGTGAAGATGCACAACAACCAAATATTTTATGGCTGTCAGCACTCCACGCTCCTCCACACGGCGCACCTGCCCTCCCTGCCGCCGGCAAGCACCTTCTTTCGGTTATCTCATCCACGCAGAACCCCTAGCTATTCACAAAGTTTAATGCTTTGAGCAGATCGGCACAGGCGGGGATCATTAAAAAAGTTCGGACTGAGGTTTTCAGTCGGCAGGAAAGCAGAGAGCTCTGTGGAGGCTGGAGCTTTGCCGGGGCGGCGAGAGCAGGGTAGCTGAAAACAAGGCTCGAGAGACGGACGCTAGCAGAGCCTCTTGGTGCTGTGTTAGCATCCGTCGTGAAGGCCGGCAACTGAGTGGACCGGCAACTTTATGTCTTGATATGAGTCCTTTTGTCCCCTGCAGACACCATGCTGGAATTAAGACATGTGCTTCCATTTTTGTTTTTACTTATTTTTATTTTAACTTACTTTCATTTTCTCCAAACACTCAAACTATATAAGAAAAGGCTAAATCCATAAATACCCCCAAACACCACTAGGGGGTCTTACATGCACCTCCTCCCAACATAGAAATTATTGCTACATCTTTGCCTACATCATCTTAGTTTCACTGATGCTGAAGATAGACAAACAACCAGGGAAACAGATTTCCTAAAAGCTTAATGGATCCAAATTTCACATACATGTTTGCAAAAGGGGCCAAAATGTGTCAGGCCACATTTGATAAGGACAAATTGGGACATTTTTCAAATGGCAACCTGTCAGGTGCCATTTCACATGCAATGGAGGGTCTGTCACCAAAATTGAATCATTTGCCCCATAAGCTTTGACCCCGTTAATGGCCTCTTGCAGCTGTATTTGGCCTTTGTTTTTCAACCTCATAATTCATTCATTAGTAATTTATTCTTTATATTTACGGCTACATCACTGCTGCTGTCAGATCATAGGAACCGTCCAAATGTCAAATGACAGCAACAGCTGTTCTTATACTGCTGTCCTCTGGCTGTTTGACCACGAGGCCTGCAGGCTTCAATTTGTTCTTGTTTAACATTTCCAAAAACCATTAACACTTAAGCCACTGTTTTTCATCACTGTTATTATCTGCCGCCTGACAGAGAACAATCTGGTCTTTATTAGCAACGCACACATGCACACACACACACACACACACACACACATACAAACCCAAACATGGACACACACAGAGTAGTAATAAAGTTTATGGCAAGTCCAAAAGCTTTGTGTTTTTATAACCTTTTCGAACAGGCAAGTGCGATGTTATCTGGACTGCCCTGCTTGTAAATCTGAGACACATTTAACAAGGGAAATAAGCACAACAGAGCAGAGCGGAGAAAAAGGAAACGCTCAACTCAATTACACTAATAAAAACCTGTGCTCTTATTATAGCTACAATAGCTGCAAATCCTCGAACTTTTCTCTGTGAGGCAGCAAGTCTCATGCTCCTCCCACTTAACCGGTCAAGTCCCAGGCTCAAGACGCTTATCTCTTCTCATCTCGCTCGATGAACTCTGTGAGGTGATCTAGCACTGACAGATTGCTGTGTAGAAAAGCTAATAGAACGACCAGCATTAGCATCCTTGCCATCTAGCACTTCGTTTTGAGTCCTGGCCACGCCCAAAGCAGCTGGTACATACTTCAGAAATGCCCAAACATCACTGAACAGACAATTTCATGCAAATAGCAGAACACATAGCCTGCTAATGTAGAATATAGCCTGTTTATTTAGTCATTTTAAAATGAAAACGATACTGCAGCCTTCATTTTTGTAGTTAAAAGTTAATTGAAATGTACTAAGAAATAAACTTTCATATTGCCAAGCAAGAGAATGGCATCTTCCTCAATTTGACACAATACTTCCTCTGTAACACACCTGCACCCTAGACTTACACCAATAGTGTGTGTGTGTGTGCGTGTGCGTGCGTGTGTGTGCATGTCTATATGTGAACGTAAATGTGTGTTTTTGTACTGTTAAGTTCACTAGGGCTGCATTGTGAGAGAGTGATTGTGAAGCGATTTATGTGATGAATGCACACATTCCAACCAGATGTCTATGATATAAATCAAGCATGCTATTACCTTGAACGTGATGAATGATGCATCTCACTTAGAAATGCAGATCTGCACAAAATGTCTTCATATGTATGAGAACGGGTGAGTCAGTCAGAGAGAGAGAGAGAGAGAGAGAGAGGTAGTGCTAAAGAAAGCAAACATGCATATGCATCACGGCTCGGTGTACCTATGAAACTGGAGTCATAAGCCAGGTGTGTTGTGAGGATGATTTCTCTTGTATTTCTTGCTCAGGTGATAGTGAAGTGCTAGTCAGCCTGTAGCAGAACTGATGGGAGATGATGATGAGGAGGGGAAGGATGATTGGATATTGTCTTTCCTCTTCCACTCAGTTTGCCGTGGGTGTCAATAAAAAATATTTCCCTTTCTGGAAATTGATAGAGACCTGCAGACTGTCTGAAAGCTACAATTTGAAACATTTTACTTCATTAACTGAACTATTACTGCATAAAAGTACCACTGTAATTATACTGCTATTAATAAATATATTTTATGCTATTGAAAATAATAAATGTATCAAATCTATAAATCTATAAATGAAGAAAAACAGTACATATAAATATATAAACATCAGTCTCGCTGCAAGAGGCCATTTGTGTTTCAAAGGCCATTGGGCAAATTATTTGATTGATATATCATTTTAAAGAAGTTCTACATCTGAAAGGTGAAACATTTCTGAGAAAGTCCTGCACCAGCCAGTGGAAAACCACCTGGCATACTGTTATTTCAAAAACGGTCAATTTTGGCCTTAAAGTAAAGCTGCAATGCTTCACCAAATGTTGTCTGACACCCTTCTCAAGAGCTGGGTGAGTCACCCGTCTCTTAGATGCGATGACTGAAGGCCACAGCATCTGATTTACATCATTTTCATCCTCATCAAAGTGTTCAGTGAGTCATGGTGCCCTGTGGACGGGGGCGTGGCCATCCTGGAAGAGACCACGCCCATCAGTATAGAAATGTTTCAGCACAGGATAAAGGTGATCACTCAGAATAACTTTGTATTGATTTGCAGTGAGCCTTCCCTCTACAGGGACAACTGGACCCAAACTATGCCAGGAAAATGTCCCCCACAGC
>OMLF01049103.1:0-38505 GCA_900302615.1 Holocentrus rufus | reverse complement strand
TGTGTGTGTGTGTGTGTGTGTGTGTGTGTGTGTCTGTGTGTGTGTGTGTGTGTGTGTGTGTGGTTGTCATCCTACCTGCCTGGGTATGCAGTCTTGCATGTGTATGGTATGATACGCTCAGTTACTCACCCCAGCTAAACTTGCCACTTAAAATGCACGTCAGGCTATTCATTTATTACAGCGGCAACATTTGCGTGACTGAGAACTGACCCAGGCTGTGACCTTGCATCTCAAACAGAAAACATCCGCAACAGGAGCCCACATAGGTTGCAGGACTCCCTCAACACAGCACCGAGATGACTGCACCGCTCTGGGTGACGGACAGCCAAGGCAGTGCGGGATCTGCGCCCAGCACTCCCTCTTTCAGAACAAATGCAACTGTCTCAGAGAAAAAAAGAGATGTGTGGGTTTATTGCTATTTGTGACGGGTTTTCCTCACCTGTACCAGTCAAGCCCCCTGTCATAGTTTCTGTCGAAAAAGTGAGGCTCTGTCCCGAGTGCGCGCACATCTGGATGTATCCGGATGAACTCCAGCACCGCCCTGGTCCCCCCCTTCTTCACACCGACAATTAACGCATTAGGCAGCTTCTTATTCCCATATCTTTGAGCCACACTCATGTTTTTCAACTTCAGCTCAGTGGAGTGACTCCCCGACGAGGCAGGGGTTTTACTTTGCTCGCGAAAATCGCTTGATCCCCGCCGGTCACCAGACTCCTCCAGAGCGGACCTCGCATCCAGCAAAGCGCAATCCTCCAATTTGCCAAGAAGTTTCTTCCCGCCTGCGTTCTTGCTCGGCGGACACCTTTTCTCATCGTAACCCTGGTTTGTCATGATTGTGCTGCGACAAAAGAGAATACTGTAGCATAGATAGGTGCAAGACAGTGACACTGTGAAGATGAAGGCAAACCTTGCGCTGAATCTGTTTGTAGATGAGAGGAACCTATGTGCCATGTCTCCATGGGTTCAAAGTGCTGCATGATTTTCCATCTGAGTCTTCCTCCTCTCCTGGTCTGCGGCTGGAGTCTGGCAATATAGATTTCCAAGTGAGACAGTGAGGCATATGAGGATAGGATGGTTTCTCGAAGGCATCAACTGCGCGTAAGTCGCATTATTTCTTTTTATAGGCTACTGAACTGGAGAGAAAAACTTGGAACAGAATATTATTATGGCCAAGGTTGCCTCGGGGAAAAACGACCAGAGCCCTGTATAACCAAGCTGTTTTAAATAGTTTGAGTGATATAAGTGGATCAATTAAGCTGCTGGTGGTCATGTCTTAAAACGAGCCCCAAGGGAATCTGACTCCCATCTCGTTCTCCCTCTCCCTTGTTGATCTCTCGGCTGTCTGGAGACCGGGGAGGGAGAGGGAAAAGTCCAATGTGTCCTCAGTGTCCCTTAAAAGCTCTTATCAGTCCGATTGTTCTGCTCGCCTCCGGGGGGATTTCTTTGCTCAGCCCACGTTTTGCTTTTATAATAAAGTTGTGAAGAAATGCAGTTACGGCCGGAGCCGGCTATAAATATTTAATCAACCCTCTGACGTCATTCATATGATCATAATTCTCCATGCGTTATGGCCTTTAAAGGAACATCCTGAATATTTTTTTTTTGGAAATACCATATTTGGAAGTTCAGACATAATTGGCTGTCTGGATGCCAAATTATTTAGCATAACTAATTTTGTGAGAAATCATTTCCACTTTTTCCACCTAGGATTAGAGCTGCAGTAAGTTCTCACTGAGCCATATTTGAGAAATTAACTTTATGCATTAGTATTATCTGCATTCCTGCAATCAATTATGATTTACTAAATGCAGAGGTTATTTTAGACAGAACTGGTGTTATAGAGTCAGTTCTGCAATCAGTTCATAATGTGCTGAATAATTTTGCGTTGTGCTTGTTTTATCCTCAGACATGGCGCCCTCATCAAGGCTGAGCATCTTCAGTACAGTGTCTGTGTGAAGTTGCCATGCGCCTGTAAGCACCTGGGCTTTCACATTGCCTTTGAAAGCCAAGATCACATTGCATCTGTTTTGCGTTGCCAGCCACGGTGCGAGCCTAATGCAGACTGGCATGCATTGTTTCAAGGTTATGTTCTTCCATGTCTGAACCGAGCAGAACTCATACAGCCATGATAGAACCTGTCCTCATGGAAGTGTGAGTAATGTGTGCAGTGACTGGATATGTACTGTGAAATGCCTATGCTTGCAATATAGCTTTTTTTTTTTTTAATTAAAAGTAACATATTGGATATGTGATACATTGTCTCACACACAAACACACACACACACACGTTGGGTTTTAGCCCACAATCACAGCAATGAAAACACTGGCAGAGAGAAACAAAATAACAGCAAAGCAAAACCTGAACCAAGTAAGTTCCATTTAAAATCACAGTGAACACTGGCTTATTTTTTTATTTTTATTTATTTTTTTTTTAGCAGATTCTCTGTTTTCACTGTCTCACGCCTGTGGTGGCTTTACTTTTCTTTGGCTGCTGGTCAGATCAGCGAAGCAATTTGCAGACATCACATCGGGCTCTGCTAACTTCCCGTGAGTATTTGCCATTATTTTTGACACTTTACAGAAAAAAGGATGAATCGATCAATTGAAAAAAAAAAAATTAGAGATTAATGAACTGTGAAAATAACTGCTAGTTGCAGCCCTATTATACTGTATAGTAAAAGACAACCAGGAAACATGGAAAGGCTGTTGTGCAGATTAAACCATTCTTGCTAAATAGCAAATACAGGTACTCAATGGCCAACTTCGCACTCTCATTATTTATCCGATCCTCATTATTTGATTCTACGATGGAGTGGTTTTGATCAGGTGCACAGGAAGATGGTTGAAGTAGGGTGGGCTGCCGGCTGAATAGTTTTTATTTTTAGTGCAGAATAGGGGCTCTGTGGCAATGTCGCTCACAACAGCAACAATGACAATGGCAACAACACTCACATACACACACACACACACACACACGCACACACACACACACACACACACACAAAAGTGTTCCTGTTTGGAAAGTCCATAAAACCTTCATGCTCTGCATCAAGTTCAGCTGGCATCTATTCACACAGCAAATGTGTGCATACAGCGTATTTTGCATGCCAAGGTCTTTTTTCAATTGTTCCCAATGAGAGACCGTATGCAGCAGCATGCAGACGCCTAGCAAAAAAACGCAGTGCCCAGCATCTTTTTCCAAGCACTTATAGTTGAAAATCTCTGAACTTTTCAGACAGGCGCTGGTGTCCTCACTGCTGCTCCTTTTCAGGCAACTTGTCTTATATTGGATGGGACGGGACTCGTCACCAAGGACAAAGCAGCACCTGGACAGCTAGACAATGAATGGAGTGAGGGAGCGGAAGTAACAAGATTAGCTGTGGACAGACACACACACAGACACGCGTGACCAAACGCATGATCTCGGAGCAGAGATGATTACTGTTGTACCTAAAATTCTAAGCAGCCATCACTAAGGGGGGGCTGCAGCTCCAGCACACACACACACACACACACACACACACACGCACACCTTTTTTTGATAACACAAACAAATCTGCATTCATTCTGGGATTTTATGGATAAGAAAATGTTCAAACATCTGTCATAATTCCCATTCTTTTCAAGGCACTATTTTCTTTATTATGAATTGTATGGAGGGTAAAGTTATTTTTGATTTATTTAACTATATGTATTTCATTTATGTAAAAAAAGAGATTCCAAGCTGAAAGTTAGTCGAACCAGCTTCATGATTACTTCCAAAGGGGAGAAAGTTTACAGCTGTTGAGATACACATTTAGGAGAAAGATTAAATGCTTTGTGAATATGATCCCTGAGGCACATCAGCCCTTTTTTACAAGTAAAATACCCGAGACTCAGAGCCTCTTAAACAGAAAACAGTCTCTGCTTCCTGGGGTTTATAGCCACACTGATGCACTGTACTCCAGGAAATAAACAAGTGGCTGTTTGTTACCCGAATAAAGTGTGCACTTTTTATGACGTCATCCATCAAACCCCTTGAGACAGCAGCATTTCATCTTCGGCACATTTGATTGATGTCGGATAAAGTTACCAGATCAAAAAAGTTTGACAATGTGCAGGCATTTGAACAACAGCATTTTCTTTGGGATCTGTTTTTCTCATTTTTAATTCATTGGAAATTGCAAACAACAAAAACAAAAGTCTTTATTAGATATTCTGATATCTAAATAACTCCAACAACAAATGCTCTCTTTCAGAAAAGAGGCAGTGGAATGAAACAGGGTGAATTCCAGATGACTGAGGCCCCGACAGGTTTTTGTTCAATGTGCCTCCTCTGTCGACCTGCAACGGAGCAGAACCTGCTATTGTGTTAGTGGAATGTGATTAAGGCCATGAGGATCTCTTAGGATCTATGATCATTGTCAAAATGGTGAATATAAAACAAGATATGGAGATTCATTAACCTTTTGGCTCTCAGCAGTCAGATGCACCTTAACTCAGAGACTCACCGTGTTCAAGACAGTCCTTACATTCCTCTGCTGAACTGTCTTGATGTGAGAGAATGTAAAAATCTCTCTGTATATTTTCTTCTGAAATTCTTAATAATTCTCAGTGTTCAATTTGGAAAACCTTCTAACTGTTTCCTTTATAATCTGCACACATGTCCTTATACAGTACATGGGTGACTTGTTCAATTTTTTGTCCATTTCACAGGGGTCTAATTCTCCTGGAACATATTGAAAGGATTTAAGTTAAGCCACTGGATTCCTGGGCACTGCCAATAATTTGCAGGTAATGGTAAAAGTCTTACAAGTTGGCAGTGAGTCATGTTTACTGATATTACTTACTTTATATTTGTTAGACTTATTGGGAATATGAACTGTTGCCCTAGGAAGGCAATTGAGGACAGTGAGTCCAGAGTTTGTTTGTTTTTTTCTTTTGTTTTGTGAAACACTTTGCAATGCTGTTTTTAGTAAATGCTATATCAATAGCTATTTTACTAATTACTATTCTTTTTTTTTTTGCCTTTTTCTCTTGGTGTCTCTAAGGGCTCTGTGGGCTGATGCTCAGAGTTCAGAGTCATGTCAGAAGTAGGGAAGACTTCAAGTTTTGAGAATATCAAACTTTGAATTTAACCTTGGGCAAAGTGTGTATTAAACACTTTTATAATGTGACAGTAATTGTTCTTGATACCTCTTGAAAATTTGGAATTTGATGCACTCTGAATTTATCTGTATTCCATGTAACGTGCAACTTTGCACAAACTGTATTCAAAACCTGTGAGAGGAGCAGGGCATTTTAGTTCTTCTACTCGGTGTGAGTATCCCAGAAATTGCTCCAAAATTACACGCTTCTGCAATATGTGATAGTTTGTCATGTGGCAAGTTTTGAGAAAATTTGACATTTTTAGGGCAATATCCTGACTTTCATTCTGTGCCTTCACCAGCCTCAAGCAGTTTGTTTTAATACTCATAGTTTCTGCATTATAATATAAGCAGAGCCCAGTGGTGTTGGACTATCCTTTATTTGATTTTCTGCTAATAAGAATCTGTTGAATGAATACGATAACACCTCAAAAATCAAAGTGTACACCGAAAACAATCAACTATGCCAACAACTTGCAGACACCACTTGCTGCTACATGTAAATGAACCTAAGTATCACCGCAGTACTAGATTAATGCTGCTAGATTTCCAGCTGTGTCTTGACTGAAGGTCTTTTTTCCAGCAGAGAATGTTGTTACCTGAAACTCAAATACTAACCTTTCTTCTTCTTCTTCTACTTCTTCTTCTTCTTTTTAAGCCAAAATGAACCAGTGACATTAAACAACCTTTCTGAGCTTCAGCACAGCAATATGCTGCAGCTGTCTGTGGTAATGAGACATCTTCCCTTTTTTCTTTGCTTATGTCCTGTAGTGATGCCAATAAGGACATCTCAGTCGTTCACATTTATCATTTAGATTCATGCTTTTCAGGGATAATAAGATGACAATATCACTGTGATATCACAACTTGACTGCTGTAAGTTATTCCACCCACTCAAAGTTTTTGCTGCCTAATGTGGAAAACTTGGCATGATGATTTTATGTCACACTGTATGCTGCACATTTGTAGATAAATTTGAATAAAATGTCATTGTGAAGCTAATGATAAGTGGCTTTTCTTTTTTCTGATATCAGTGGTGACTTTTTGAATTCAAAGCATAAAATATGCCAAATTTATTTACAATAAATTGTGAATTAAATATTTTGATGAATGTATCAGTTTATAAAATAATCTTGTGGTTGATGGAATGGTTCAGCTAGAAAAATAGTTCCAAGATGGGAGCGGAGAAATGAGTATTGGAATAGCTTACATTACTGGGTTGCATTTTGTTGCGGAAATATTTTAAACAAGCTTTTTTCATAGCTTAAAATGTCAACCATTAGCTGACCCTGTTGACTGCTGTTTTTTTTTTTTTAAGTTACTTTACCTCGCTTGTACCGTTAGCCACAGCTCACCACAAGGATTGCCTCGAGATAACATCCATTATTCAATATGACTACTGGCAAGTAAGTTATACCTCTTAACTTACCTATCCAACAAAATACACAAAACAAAACACAAGGCACTTACCTATCTCCCTATCGTAAAGAATAGGAAAACGACAATCAAACAAAAAAGGCTTCTCACCCCCACCGTCACCGCACTGCTTACCAGAGTATATTTACAACAAGCATCTAATAAAAAACACTAAGCGAAAATCAATGGTCAAAATACAAATGGAAAGTTCAGCAATCACACTTGGCATACACAAGGTTTGGTTGGTACTCGAGGAAAAAGTGGAAGGGGTGGGGCATCGAGTCAGTTGTCATTTTAAAATCGGCGCCATCCGTCTCCTGGCCAATCACCAGCTGCCGCCTTTAATTTGGACACTGACAAGCACCACCCTCTGACAGGGAGGGAAATCATATTCACACACAAATACACATTATGACCCAGGGTCATAACAGGGTCGCGTTGTGGTCTTAAGTATGTGATACATGTTCTACACAGTCAGACACCAGAGTTGTGGTAATGTTTTGCCATCAAAATGTTTTGAGGACAAACCTGAAGAGAATGTTTTCTGCTGCCTGTTGTCTCCACCGAACCCAAAACAAATAGTGTTACACTACTACCAGCATATTGAACAAAGTATATTAAAAATTCTAAGCGGTGATATCAATTTAGGCTATTGCCAATCAGCATGATGTGATGTTCTTATTGTCGCCTCCTTTGAGAAATCGACTTCAGCCAGGTAGCTAATAGCTGATGGGATGGCTCCTGTCACTTCTCTGTGGGTTTGACTTAGTATTATTTTTAGCTCGGCGCACTGGCTGCATGTTAAAGACTCATTTAATAATAAAATGTGGCCTCAGCAGACAGTGTAAATAGTAAATGGGTAGACACAGTACTTGTGAGATGGAAAATGAGAAGGAAACACGTAGTGCAATAACCAGTAAAATTTTAAAAGCCTTCTTAAAAAATCATTTTACAAACCAATTCAGTGCTCTATTCAGCCTTCAAAGATAGAAAAAGGAAATGGAATGATTAAATGACATTCAATAAACAGTTTATGAATTGCTTTATTATCAGTTTTATTATGCAAATCCTTTACATATGAATTAAAATAATCACTTCATAAATTGGTCTATCAATACATCTATCACTTAATCAACGAGTCTGCTAGAACTTTCTCAGTGCTCAGGTGGAGTGGCACTATGCATGATTGTAATGAGTGAAACTACGTTCAGTTTCCATCTACAGGAAAAAAAAATAAGTGAAGAAATTGATATATGCAATCATTTGATCTAAATATTTTTAGCTTTCGGTGCTCCAAATGTGATACCACCATCATGTGTCGCGCTTCAAGAGACGTTAAGGATGGTCTGAAAACGGTTTTGAGGGACCAGAGCAGTCAGACTGAGACACATGTACAGAAATCTGATTTGAATCAAACTAGTCTACAATAAGGTTGCACACAAAAAGCTCCATATTCTGGTATGATTAATTTGTGTGTGACTGTTGCAATCAAGAGGTCAGCCAGCAAAATCAACATGCTGTTTGAAATCATTTCTTGAAAACTACTTTTGCAGACCTGCTTACAGTAAATGTCACAGTATAGTGTTTGCATGTCCCTTTTGAATATTGCTTTTATGTTACTTCTTTTATTTCTCTATTTCTTTAAATCAGTAATGTTACTGTTACTGTTGCAACTTATACTGATTCTTCTCCTTTGTTGTGTTATTATTATTATTATTATTATTATATATTTGCTGCTGATCTACTGAGAAAAGATAATGTGCACAAAAGCCAGGCCCCAACAAAAGGCCGCTGAACAGCAGGCTACCTCTCTCCTTGCCCACCACAGTGTCAGCTAATTGCTGCTGACATTTTGCCCATGTTCTTCAAATCAAAACAATTTTGATGTATCGATCTCTTTTGTTTCCCACAAAGAAGGGACACGGTTTGGAAAATGCCACCCTCCTGGCCATCGGCTGAGCATCTCAGTGTTTGGTGGAATCTCGTAATTGTCACACAGTTTGCTGCGACTGTGCTCAGCAGTTTTCTGAACATAGCAAATATTTCTGATCCTCTCCCATTTGTTTACATGGGGGATGAAGGTTCACCCACAGATTTGTCAGTCATCGGGAAAGACGTCCTAACCTGCCAAGATTCATACTAAAAATCAAATTAACAGCAGAAACATGGGAGCCGAGCCTTGAACCCTCCTTGAAGTAAATTTAATGTATGACTCATATGTGGTGAGAAGTTTTTGCGCTGTGCCCTAACAGTCCCTCTACACGCTGTTGCCATTTTAATAATGTCAATCCTAGCTGTTTACTCATTTATTTTAGGGTGTTAAACTAAGTTACCTAAAGAGTGTAGGCACTGCAGATAGATAGATTGACAGACAGATAGCCTGATAGATAGATACAGAAAATGGTAAACTGGATGTTGTGTGAGCCTAAATTTGTGCCCCTACTGGCGGTAAGCACCGTAGTAGAAAGACACGGTAAGCATGGTATTTGTGACCATGATGACGCAGGTAACCTTACCCCAATCTTAACCTGATCTTTTCCTGAACTTAACCAAGTAGTTTTGGTGTCTTAATGTATCCAAACTGTGACCATTTTGAGTTTTATCTGTGCACGTGTGCTATAGCTTTAAGAACCGGTCCTCTGGGTCGTATTACAGGGTGGGAACAAACAACCCATGTGGTCGTATCAGTTGGAGGATGTGTTGGTCATAGAGGCTCTTTCTACATATCACCTTTGTCCATTTAGCAGTAGTCATTCCTGGAGAATTGTGCAGTGTGAGAACTTCAGATGATGGTCAGTTGATTCTGCTGAAGGATATGAGCATGAGTATTTGTTCTTTCTGAATATTATTAACTACATCTTTTTGGCTACAACTTGGCTGATGGATTTTATGTGGATTTTCATGACACAGAGAAAGTGCTGTTTCTGTTAGTCATTGATCAAGAGGATGTGTAAGTGTATAAGTCTACTCCCCAGTTTCTACGCCCTAAAAGCGACAAGAGTCAATTAAGTCTTTTCAGTGGCTATTAGCTTATTTTTTCTTTGGTTGCATCCCTCCATGTAGCTTATTCTAGATGGCAACACCCTGTGAAAAGCACATGAACAGGGAGTCCCTAATCCCTTCTGATATTCTGAGTCACAGCAATACTGAGTCCAAACAAAATGCCTTAGGAATGAGAACTGCTCTCAGTGAGACCATCGATCACAGAACTGCCTCAGGCTGAGAGACTGGAAATTATACACTGAATACTAAGACTCTCTGTCCAAATAAACAAACTTTTTGACTTTTTCTTTTTCCTCTTGGTTTCCTCTTGGTTGGATATATATCCAACCTATATACAGTATATATACATATATACTGTATATAAAAAGATAGATAGATGGATAGATGTTCAATAGTTAAAGAGGAATGTCACACTCAATTAAAATATTCACATGTTCTTCATGTTGTCTCTATCAGTCTAATCCATATAACTTGAATGACTCTGTTTCTGAGAAGCAGGAGCCAGTGACGTCACATCAACAAAATGAAGTTTCATATTCATGCAGCTCCAGAAGTTACTTCTTCGACTTTTAGTTGTCCAATTTATGATTTATGATCAGAACTATATACTGATCTGTCCAAGAAAATGATCAAGATAAGACATTTAACTGTGTGATATTCTACTTTAAGAAAAATTTGAGGTTGTTTAATGTCCTCATTACCTGATGTTGCCAAGTAAATAGGATATTATATTATGGACTCTCTATATACAGTTGAGATTTATAAGAGCTCCGGATTTTTCAATCAACCTCTTTCCTTAATTGGCATGTTAGCAAGTAAAAGGTGCTGTAGAAGGTACTGTGCTGTTCCTTCATGAAACATGTAGAATTATGATCAACTTTGTGGACTTGTATTTACACACAGAAATGACATTTGTTCTTGATATTATTGTATGGAAATGACATTGTTCTCTATCTTCAACTACAGCAAGCAGTAGGAACCTGGATTGTACCAAAAATGTTGAGGAATAATATGTTTCTTGGATGAGATTTAATTATTAAAATGCAAAATGTAGTAGGTACAGTCCAGCAAATACTCAATGAAAGCAACCAGCTTCAGTGCACACTGCACACAATTAAAGAACTCAGACCAGCAATATTATACATACTCTAACAGGTCAGTGGCACACAGCTAAAACACAGAACTCGCACAGTTCAAAGTATGCACTTTGGAATGTAATAGACCCATTTCTCACATCTAATTTTTTTTTGCACTGTGGCTACATCTAATGACTACAGTGCCGAAAGGCTCAGCTTGAACATCAAAAAAGGTAAAAAAGGTAAAATTCTACTGAAGAAGATACAGCCAAGATAATACTGTAATTTCATCCTTCCCAGATTAAATGAACAGAGATTATTTGGTTTATGGTCAAAAACACCAGTGTCTAAATTCTCTCCTGATTTGGCAGAGCACTAAACCATATCTATTATTGAAGTGTGAGGGTGAATTTTTAGAGCACTCTGAGTTTCAGGCGTATTCATTATTTATGTTTAAATCCTTCTTGGTCCCCTCTACATATTCAGAGCTCGTTTACTCTCATCCACGCAGACGTGGTGCCTTTATCCTCCATGAATCTAGTCTCAATTAATGTTCTTACCAGGATTTAGGAGAGGATTTAAAAGGTGCTTGGCAGCGACTGTGGAAACATGTAGTAGAAACAATCAGGGTGTTCTTGTACAACCAATGGAATAACTTAATCGTATGATGACAATGCTACTAATGGCTTTATACTTAATTTGGAATAACACTTTGTTCACCAAGTTCCCGGCAGAGCTTGGCAGCACAGTGCACAGTATATTTATCATGGCTTCAGGAAATATGGCACCATATACAAGATGTAGAAAGGACTTTATCAGCAGGCAACATTAGGGTGGGTGCATAATATTTAATTTAAATAAATTGATTGTTGCAAATACCGATGGCAGAATTCAATTGTCTGCCAAGTTTGTCTTGTCACACAGGGCTGACTCCATATCCATACCATTCCAACAGTGCAGAGGAAAAAATAAAAAAATAAAAAAATAAAAAACACACTGCGCACAGACAGTGTCTGTCGAGGGAGATAGTGTTGCCACCCTATAGTAGGATGAAAAAAAAAGAGCGAGGGGAAGCTTCAATCATTCATCACCTCTGCCTGCACCAGTGTCACAGGGTTGGAGGATCAGAAAAGAAAGAACAAGGTCCAGGGATGCTAAAACTGCAAAAAGGAGGAGAGAATCTTTTTGGTGATTTGTCATCCTTTTTGCATGGTAGACAGAACTGTACGCGATTACAATAAGGCTCTGGAGAGAGCTGGTTATGTCACACTATCAGAAGTGTCAGATTTGTGTGTTTGCTTTGTAGATGTCCTTTAGGAAAATACTTCTTCTGTGCTTTCTAGGCCAAATGACTGCTGGCCACAACCACCATGGAGCAAAACACAAACAGAAACAGCATGGTAATCATTCACTGCCACTGAAAACCACTTGAAAAGCTTTACTTCTATAAACAAAACTTTAAAGGGACCATTTGTAATCTCTTTCTTGTAATGGTTTTCATCCCATGAAACAGCCATGAAGCTAGCCTATTAGAAAGTTTAGCTAATTAAGGTCGAAATAAACAGAACAATGTCAGTATTTACAGTATGTTGCTATATTTTTATTTGATTTTAAATGACAAACATCTAAGCAACAAATAAAAGCAGTAGTTTATGCTGACTACTCAGAACCACCAACATGATGGTTTCTCAAACAAAACAAAACAAACAACCAAAAAAAGCTTGTTCCAGTGACACTGCAGAGAGGCTCTCTGGGGACGCCAGTTGTAAGAGCCTGTAGTCAGCTCTGCCAATAAGAAATGTGTTGATGTTAAGAGTCAATCCTGTTTCCTGGTTCCTTCAACGGTCCAAAGAAGCAGCAGGTCAGAAGAAAACACTGAATTATGCCTGATTTTGAGCCATTAGACCTCATAGGCATTAATCCATGTTTCAAATTGAAAACAAAATGACACCAATATGATTGTTTCACTAATTTGTGCGTTAAGCAGAATTAGTTACATGTGTTTGGGATGTCTTTGGCTTCTACTGCAATATTAATGTGTCAAAATATGTTTTTACAGTTGGTTTCCAAGTAGCAGCCTCCTTCTGTCCCTTTGATGACCACACAGTTGAGTTGTCTTCCCCACTTTTTTCATTGCTAGCTGGTGCAGGGCTCATCAGTAGTAGTGAATAAGTTATTTAACATCACTAAATATTATATGGTGCAAATTAATTATGAATTGAAGAGAATGCATATTTGACTTCCCCATGGGGTTTCCTTGCTTACACCTGCTGCAAGTCCCAAAGCAAAGAAAAGAACGGCATGCAAATGTTGAGTAGATGGAAAACTCTGCAACCATTAGCTTAATAAAAAAGCTAAATTGTTTTTGTTTTGTTTTAACAACCTCATTATACAGTATACTTGTAATGAGTTTCAATACTCTCTGGTTTCATTTTTGTAGGTTTACAACCCCTTTGTGCCAACAGGTGGGTTTGGATAAGCATTTCCACAGCTGTATTTCAGTATCAGGGGCACAGAGCTCAATTTAATTTTCCTATGAGCCTCCTCCTATACAGTACAGCCATACTAAACACAAAAACACCAGCACTCACACTGGTCACTGTTATTTTGTCTGAGATGCATGGCCACTGTTAAGGTGTTAAGGCTGCAACATATGTTTTCATGGTTATGATACTCTTATGTGTCTAATTTGTATGCATCTTATTTATTGTCATTAAAGCTCTCTCTGCTGCTTGTGCATGACATTAATACACAAATGCAAATCAAACGCAGAAACACACAGTCATTTTATATCAATGTTTTTCCCATCTAGTATCGATTTTCTGTCCTGGTACATGTTATGGCACATGTTATAGATGTATAGATGCAGTGAAGAAATGCAAAAGATCTTTTTTCTCTAGCACTGCAGCTGTCAATATTCCATCCACAGTACTATGTATGCATAATGTTACTTGAAGGTTCAACCTTGAGTCTGTACAGTTTGCAAAATCATATGAAGTCCAAGTGATATATCAACTCTGATATTTCAACTTTGAAATTAATAACCGAGCTGATAGGAATGCTACTGCTAGTATTTATCTTGCTGCTACTACTGCAATAACAACTGCTAACTAACATTGACTTGAACATCCACATCAGCAGTCCAGTTCCCAATGAGTGCACCATCAAACTCAAGCCAAAAAGAAAAAGTACTGCTGGCTTGCAAAGACCCACACCCACAAAAAATAAAATAAATTAAAAAAAATTCCAAAATCATTTTGCTAAACAAATCGCTAAAGTCACAGATGCTGTCCAGTCCCATAGCTCCTATCTTGGCGTGCTGCATCAGCAGTTGCTGTACAACAGTCTTGTTATAATCAGACTAACCACATCATTCACAATTGTTTACTAAGAGGAATAGATCCATTTGTACCTTATACCTGAAATGGTGTAAGACACAACACAAACAGTATTTGGGGTCTTTAAGGTTAATGCAGACTGTGGAAAGTTAATTAGGTGCCTTCGATTTCATCAGTAGATAGAATGTATCTGAACAGAAAAAAAAAAGGTTACAAATCCTGCCGACTCGCTGGTGCAGGTAAATGTTTCAAACGCCCCTAACAGGAGTAACACCACAGTAAACATCCAAGGCCCAGAGGCTGACAGGCGAACATGGTCTGTCTGCGGAGTGAAGGAGAGGAGCGGATCATGAAGACATGTCTGCCCGCAGTCTTCCAGCCAAGTCATCTGTATGACATCGGATAAAACACTGCAGTGGAGAGTTGGAGGAGGGGGGAGGGGGGCTGTGATGGCACCCGGAGCCAACTTTGTCATTACCTTTTCCAGTTTGCAGACCACTGCCTGTTATGCCACAGTGACATCATATCACGTCTGCTGTTCATTGTCATGATGCATTTTGCTGACAAAAAAAAAACAAAAAACAAAAACTGTGACCCATGATGAACTGTATACTGGAATACAATACAGCTCAGCTACATCTACATAAGCTGCGTTGGTTCTCTATAGGCTACTGTACTTTTTTAGCAGGAGAACAAACTGTAGGTGTATTGCGTTTCACAGGCCATGTTGACCTTAATAAATATTGCATAGGCTTTAAAGCTCCCACACAAAATCACTTGCAAATCTCAAAATGTCTGCCAACGTTGCAGTCTACCGCAACAGAGTGAGGTGAATGGAGTCACCGGTGACACTGCATGTTGCAATGGTGACTAAGTGTGCAAACCCTACAAATGACAGTTAATAAAAATAACTATTTAAACAATTTATAGTGAAATTATACCTTGGAGCATTATGTAGAGCTTGGTAGGTTGAATGTGGTCTGGGTTCGGTTCTTTGCTGCATGTCATTCCCTCCCTCTCTCTCTCTCTCTGGTCCGTCTTTCCTGTGTCTCCACTGTACTGTATTTATCTAACATAGAGGAAATGCCAAAAAAAAAATAATCTTGGAAAAAAAAGGTTTCTCCTGGCTCTTTGGATTCAACAGAAAGTTATTTATAACTCCTGATGAAATTAAAAGATTCAAGTGATGCAAAAAGATGCAAGTGCCAGCTTTATAAATGTGGTGCGCAGGATTTGTTTGGTGGCAACTGGCAGCCACCACTTTACCTGCATGCCCCCCTCTCTCATTCCCTCTCAGTGACCAGGCAAACCACCTGCAAGCAATGTCCCCTTATGGATATATATATATATATATAGCACTTAAGTATTGTTCCTTTGAGGAGGTCTGATTGCATTGGGCTTAGACATGGCTAAGAGACACTTGAAACCGAGACGTGGTATGAGAAGCTTACGTTCCCTGGCCTCGAGATGCATCATGAAAGCTGCTGAGTGCTGGTTCTGTTTCATACGATGATCATAAGAGGCCGGCACTGCATTGAGGACGCGGCCACTGCTGCTTCGCCTTTGTTTGTGTGGCTGGTATTTTTAGTTTTGCCTCATGTTAGGATCTGTGCCTTTGTTGTCAGGTGGATGGGCAATTTTATACGTTTTTTCATTTATTTATTTATTTTTTAAAGCTGTTTATTTCTTGTTTTTTTTTCTTTTTCTTTTGCAATGTAGTGTGTTGCTCAAGGCTGACCTTGTGAAGTGGTGAGCAGACTGTGGCCCTTGTTGATGTGTTTTTTTTTTTTTTTTTTCAACTTGAGTACACTCCCACTCCGATCATTTTGGTAGTGTGTGTGTTATGTATATATATGTGTGTGTGTGTGTGTGCTTAATTTAGGTGCTGGGTAACCTGAGTGGTATTGTTCTGGGTCCACATTAGCCTTAATTAGCACATTAGCCATATTTTCAATGGTTTAACATTTCTTTCTTTGGTATGTTCCTGTGACAGTCGGCACTAACATTTTTTTTACCATCTTCTATTGTTGTACATTTTCTCGTGTTGTTGCACATAAACTGCGTGAACCTTTTATATAACCAGCTGAAAAATGTCCATCGTGAGTTGAAATCCATGTCTTCTGTGGCAAGAAACTACCTCATCCCCTAGTTGAGTGCCTCCCGGGTATTTAAACATGTGGCCGAGCTGCCCCAGCTCCCAGACTCTGTCACATATTCACAGAACCAGTTAACTGATGTAGCGTGGCTGTAAACAGGGCAGGCAAATTCATCCAAGGCACGGGACTGAACAGACGGGAGAGTTCAGAAAAGAGAGCGCTATAACCCGTTTGGTGTGTGGTGACTTAAAAAGAAGGGTAAAGATTAAAGATGCAAAGATTGCATTTCCATATAGAATATTGAGTTATGGTGTTGCAAAAAAATTAAGTTCAAAATAAAAATTCATTGCATATCTTAAGTGTATTGCTTTTGTTCCATCTCTGGAGCACAAACACACACTTTTGAAATAAAATCCAAGACTTCACCATTGGCAGCCTGCTTCATGGAAATGCTGAGGTGACAGACAGACAGACAGACTGACAGCTCTTCTTATTAAAATGGACAAAATAAAGAACAGCACCAATACTGCAAGCCAAATTCATCCCCAGAAACAGAGGGTTAAGTATAATTTTAAAGCAGGATTACCGCCAAAAACAAAATTAGAGGGCGGTTTTGTTTTCATCCATACCTGACTGTCTGCAAGATATTACGGGGAGTTACCAGCACATTTTCTCTGGGTGCCGGGGAGCAGAGTCTATAAGAGCCGGGCTCTGTGTGTTTGCTTATTCATTTGTTCATTTGTGCGTAACGCTTTCCCAGTGTGCACTGCTTAGTGGAAGTACTTTATGCACTCTTTAGGAGATGCTAGGCCCATAAGAGCCCTACATTATGGGAATTACAATGTGTGCTCATACATCAAACAGTACAGTAGAAGTCACTTGCATAAATTCTCATGGGTTGGTGTGCTAGACGTCGGCATGCAAGGAATTTTCCGACTCTAGTGCATCCGTGTTGCAGTCACTCTGTGAATGCATGAACTAAATATTTTGTTCAGCATTTCTCCTAGTTACAACAACATTGTGCCGCCACAGCACTTTGGTCTTAAGAGGTTGAGTTTTAAAGTCAGTGTAGTTTCTCTCAGTTCAACAATGCATGCCCCCTACACCCACACACACCCACCCACACACACATACGTTCAAGTTCAAGTTGAATTTCAGGTTTATTTAGAGCCCAAAATCAAGGTTTTACAGTCTCAAGGGGCTTTACAGGCCTACAAGTTCACAAGAAACCAAATAGGGCGACACCCCCTGACTTAACCTACTTAACATACAAACTCATGCACAAAGAGAGAAGCAAGAGACAGAGAAACTACAGCTGTTTATATATTTACTTTAACTTTGCTTCCTCTCTGTAGGCATTACATTATGAATGGTTTATGTAGGCTGCTGTACTTCAGCTCTGTACAGACGGCTTTGATGCTTTATGCATACAAATTATTAACTGAGTAACTGAGTGTTATATGTCTTCAGTGCACTTGTTAGCAGAGAGTACATGGAAAAGACTGAGATATTCACAAGAGGAGCGAGGAGACTGTTCGCTTTCATCTTGAACATTTACATTATCATTAATCAGCCCCTCAAGGATTTTGTATTGTTTTTTTTGTCATTAACAACGCTTCATTTTGTGAAATGCCATGGATTTTTAGGTGTGTGTGTGTGTGTGTGTGTGTGTGTGCGTGCATTGAAATTGTAGGAACTGGTAAAAAAATAAAACATAAAAAAAAAACAGTTAATGAGCAGACAATAAGCTCTCTGCAAATTACTGAAACTTGTGGAAATACTTTGACACTCACCTTTTTTGTTTTGTTCTATTTTGATTTTTAATGTTTTTATGTCCTGAACAAAAAATATGGGCTGAAATATCAACAAACCAAAATAATCTAGTCTTTTTTAAATATGTCCTCAACTCAAAAGTGACACAGACAATTAAAATCAGTACGTTTAAATATGTCTCATTATAAAATTAGTGTATAACCTTATTTATTTCACTTTAGGAAGTCTTTGTATTGACTTTATATAGAAAACAAGGTTACATGACAAATAGAAGCTATAATAAAATGCAGGTTAAATGAAAAAGTGCAATTAACTTCTCACATCATAAAGCTCATATATTAAAACTGAACCATTGAACACTTGCTGGTTGTAGAGTTCTCAAAATGGCCCAGTATACTTCCATCAAATCAAGGGTCTTTAAAACAGCATGTGCAACATGATCCAAGAGTTCTGTATTCAAACAACTGAAGTGACCAAGAAGCCTTCAGTATATTTACCCAATATGTCCTGCATTTACCTCACATCTGAAGCAGTCACGTGACGTGCACGTGATGGTCTTCAGATGGAGGGCTCTGCTTGTTAACTTGTTTAACAGACAGCACGAGTCGACAAGATAAACTGTTAGATTTGGCTGTGCACAAAAACAAAACAAACAAACAAACAAAAAATCACAATTTATACACAAGTAGACTTAATAAGAGAGGGAATACTGTCCAAATCTTATGGTA
This sequence comes from Holocentrus rufus, assembly GCA_900302615.1. NCBI lineage: Eukaryota > Metazoa > Chordata > Actinopteri > Holocentriformes > Holocentridae > Holocentrus > Holocentrus rufus. Next base: position 19,949 of record OMLF01049103.1, on the reverse strand, counting down.
ATCTAATTTCTTGGAACAAATCGCTTCCTCCTGGGCATAGAGGCGCAAAACCAACACCTCTGTTCTGTTAGCTCAGACTTGACTCTGTGGACTAATACTTGTCTAAGTATTAGTATACCTGTGAACATGTTTTACATCATCATTATGCTGTCATGTCAAGCAGATAATGAAGCTCTTAATGCATCATTTACAACTCACTATAAGGGAATTTACATCTGTGTGATACCACATTCAGTCCTTTTACCTTTTAATGGGATAGAAGAGTGAATTGAACTCTAAACATGACCCTTAAATTCAGTGCACTCGATATCGTCCAAATGCACAGAATTAAAATACCGTCGTCTATAGCCAAGAAGAATATGTCCTGTTTGAAGAAGATGACGACCAAAAAGGCTCCAAATGACGAGGCTGACACCTCCATAGAAATCAGACCATGATGCCCCTGCATTGAAGCTTGAAATGTTGCCACACTATCAGTGTAAGACTGCTTTTGAAGTAAGTTGAGAGAACACAAATCAACTGAAGACTGGGTGCACAAAGTTACTCATCTGTGACCAAGCTGAGAGTGTGGGTGCACATCAAACCTAAAGAGGATGCTGATGCTTCACTCCTTCCTCCAGACAGTGATGTGAGCAACCCCTCAGAAAGATAATGATTATGCTTTCAACATACTTGTTGTAGCTATATGGTCTGGGATGAAAGGAGGTTGATCTTAACTGCCACCATGCTGTACACTGAGTGATACTCGGGGTAGAGAAGCTTCATATCAACATGCAATTAACTGCAAATTACTGATTAATTACACCAACTCGTGAATGCAATCAGATTACTTTGATTTCAGTAAATTTGCCAACATTACTGCCCAAATTTTTGGAATACAAACTAAGCTCAAGGGGTTTAACTCATGAAAGATATTTAAATTAATATAGTATTTCTGCACATATAAAAAAAACCAAAAAAAACATTTAGACTAAAAACATACACAGCATACAATCAATCAATGCATTATCATCAACTAGGAAAAATCAGCACCTGTAAATAATCAGTCGTTACTATATAAGGAGATGGTGATCAATATGGATTTAGGTGCAGAGACCAAAATGCTTCAAACCAAAGAGGAAAGAAAAAAGAACCTTTCAGACGCTGAGAATAAAATACTTTAATACCATACGTGACACATCAGTCATATAAACTGTGAAGAAGTTAAAAAAATGCTTTTGATATGATATTAGATACCAAAGAAACTCTAAGAAACAGCTACAAGAGGAGGCAGAGGCTCCTCACTGTCTGTTCCAGGTGAGAGCACTGCATCCCTTATTGTAGAAACATCTCTATTGTTCTAATTGTCCAAAGCTGAAGGCATTTTTAGCCTAGCTGATTATGTTTTAATTAGAGAAGGACTGAAGCACTAACTAATGTGGCCATTGACTTATTTAATACAGCCATAATGAAGGTGGACAAGTTGGAGAGGTTAATTAATTCTGATGTTGGTAAATGGCTTTCCGTCCCACAACATGCCAGTAATGTGGCTCTGCCTTGAGAGGGGGGAACCTGCAGCTTGCTTGAATTACACTGATTAGCGCTGAGCAAAACATGCTTTGGTTTGAATGTTGTTTTAAACTTGCAACAAACATCTCAACATGGTTCAAACCCGTGTAAATTAAAGAACTGAAGATTACAGTCTTTTACCTTTCTGCTGGCAAACAGCTGTTTGAGCACTGGAAGCAGCAATAGACGCTGACTTAATTCCAGCCATTTCCAAATTGTTCCAAGAAGAGAGCGTTTGAAATTTTCACCGCTCTGCAGCATCTAGGTAGAAGATAAATGTGCTTTTATCCAAGCTCTGTATTATTTAAAAGACTGACGTGTGTTTTGAGCGCTCAAAGCGACTCCCTGGGCAGATTGTCCATGAAAATATACTGTCGCAGATGTAATGGATAGCAGAGCATGTGGGCAGAGCGAAGCAGGCTGAAACATCACTTTCCAAGCAGGAGAGATACAAAGACAATTGTGAATGATTTACACGTGCCAGTAATGGACGTTTTCAACCTGTTAGTCCACCATGCAAACACCAATGAAAAGAGATGGGTCTGCCAAGTTCAGAATGAAACAATTACATTAACATCGCTCTGGCCTGAGGAAAAACAACTCTAGAGGACATTAACCTAATCACACTGTTATTAGACTACTAATGGGGAAATGAAAATTGGCCTAAATATTCATCAAGCCATCTGGCTATTTTTACATTGTTTAAAATAGCCCATGTTTGCCTTTCTTATGCTGCCTTTCTTTTATCAAGCATTTTCATTTTGGGCAATAAATCTTCAGGTTCCAGAGCAAGCTGCCAGTAGAAACACCACAATCACTCTACCTCCTTTTCATTAATACTTCTTGAAGCAACTATTCTTATACTTGTGAAATGTATGTCTGTGACCGCTGGCTTTGCAAAAGGGGTCGTTGATGTTCACAAATATTCACTGGACTGTCCTTGACGTCAGGGACACGAGGTATGTGCTTCACGATTTCTTCAGCAGCAAACACGAAAAAATGATAGGAAAGCAACTCAAACGGGAGACTCGGCATTGAAGTTCCAGGTCAACGCAGAGGGGAACCGTGACGTGACGGGAGAGAGCAAGGTTGGTAGATTTAGCTGTAACTCAAAGGTCTGAGATGTCAAACCAAATGGAAAATAAACATGCTCCAAATCATATAGGCAGGTGAAAATTGCAAAAAATGATTAAAGCCAAATGCCCTTTCGTGCCAGTCTGGGAGATCTGTGGGGAAGAGCGAGATCATTCAGAGCTGGTTTGATCATTTGTATCACTGCTTGCTTACTTAATTGATCATGTACGTGATGCCGTGTCAGAAAATCAGATGGAATCAAATTCAGACTTATCCTTTTATTTCTTTGAAAGTAGCCTTGAACTGTCGAAACATTTTAACGTGTTGAGATGGGAAGGCAAAAAGAATAAAAAATAAAATTAAAAAAATCTGCTGGCTCCTCACACGTCGTCGAAAACACCCTCAAATTAAAGCTGTCACTCTACACTTTAACCTCATGATCATTGTGCGATTCCACATTCAAAGTAATGACTGTAAAGCCCAGACATCAACACCTCAGCTGACATCAGTATTTCAGCGCCCCAAACATTTCATTTTCCCCAAAAACAGCCTCGATTTGTCTGAGGCGTTTGGGCAAGACGACACGCCGCAGCGTCGCGAGGAGAGAGGAGGACGAGGGAAGATGGAGGGCAGGGGAGTGAAGGAGGAGTTGGGAAGGCAGGGTGTAGGAGCAGAACCGCAGACAGCTGAGAGTCAGCGGTGCTAATGTGGGGTCTGAGTGTGTAACCTCACACTCTGTGCGCTCTGATTAAAGAATGATTTATAGGTCTGCTGGAGAGCCCTTTCAGCAATCCGTCTCCTCAATGAGATTTTTTTTTTTCCCTTCAAGGGGTTTGGTAAATCAAGCCATCGTGGTGAGGATCTTGGGTGGACAATGTCAATGTGTTACTGAGAGGCAGCCATTAAACGCTATCATCATGGAAGTGTGCTCACAGATGCATACAGATATATATATTTGTCACATACAGTATCTTTCCTGCCTCTTTCGGTGGAATAAATCGGCACTTTGAGACACTCGGTGATTGATTTCCACAGTCAAGTCTCGGTCTCTCAGCTTTAACGCTCATCTGCATGTGAAGATTCGAGTTTGATTTGATAGTGAATGTGCCGGAATATGATAAATTCCTTTTGCCTACTTATTCATGCAACGCTGTTCATAGTTTATACAGTGTGCACTGATTCACGTGTCGTAAAAGTTGAAGGCATACACTACGAGGCGAACATTACACAATAATAGGTTTTTGTATGAAGACTATTCTGCAGAAGTGGCACAATAACGGCGCCTATGATAGGCATGGCAGCTCACTGCAGCGCGGTTTGACACATCCATCAATCATTAGCAAATTATCCGAGGACTGAATTGTATCTATCACATGGCGTCGTGATGCCATTTGTCCACTGGCTGCTGCATGACACTGTGGCTTGAATCACAAGTGCGCAACAGTGTCTGAATTTGAGTCACTAATAGGGATTAGGATTTTCACGTGCCAGTCTTATGCATAGTTTGCACACAAGTTTGTATTCCATGATTGTGACCTTTTTATTAATCAAGGCACACATACACATGCCGTGTGATGTTTCCCCAATTATGTCCTCCTGTTTTCCCAATTACATTAATTAGAATGCATTGTATTAACATAAACCAGAACAAATAATCCATTGAGCTAAACCTATTATTAAGCTTCTGTGAAAATAATTACTCAACCTACTGTTTCCATTATTATAATGGAGTTGTATTCAGGGACCAACTGCCACAGGGAGGCTTTGCTTTTTTAACGCGTAAGCAAATTTAGTGTTATGGTTTCGTGGTTTTAAACAGTATAGGTGCAAACACAATGAGCAATTTGGAGAAACAGCAAGTAAAATCAAAGTATGACATTATTTATTATGAGATGAAGTGCTGAGCTCACAATACACCGGGTGGAGTATCTCCATATATGCTCTTGAAAGGTTTGACTTGTGGTTGGCAAACATGCTCTTTAAGCCTTTATTAACCTGCAGTATCATAACTCTGTTACTCTAGAGCTAAAAGACAATAAATTGCAAACACATTCCAAAAAAAAAAAACCATTTGATCTTTGATCCACTAAGAAATAATGTAAATAAAGCCAGTTGGTGGGACACTGATGTTTCAACAGGCCAAAATAGTTCCAAATTTAACAGCGTAGATCACGTTAAAGACCTATCCTGCTTGGATAGCATTGATTGAAATGGACAGACAGCTTGCTCGTTATTACGGCACGAGGAAATGGCAGCCAGAGGATACTTGAAGGTGCTTGACAGTCATAGTCACAGGACACAATATTTGCTCTGTTGATTAGCTTCTACGGGCCATATGGCCATGTGTGGCGATTGTTCGTCATGCAGCACAACCTCTGAAGATGATCAAAATGTCAGATTCAAAACGTGAGGTGCTGTGCTGGCTCTTACATGTTTGATCAAGCGTGACAATTTGCTGTATAAATGTCTTTTCATGTCGTAGCGGGGAGGATTGCTACGTATCCTTTGATTAGGTTGAAATTCAGAGGGTGTGAAGGATCTACACCTGGCTCAGCATATATGCAAGCATGGACCGATATATAACATTGTTTTCCTCCTCTCCCCTGTGTATATATTGTTTATTTTTTTTCTTGACTAATAGAGCGACAAGTATTCTTGGAAAAGCCACAAAGGCATCTATCAGAATGCTAATTTATAAAAATCGAGTTGCAATTACATTTCTGTGTTGCAATAGCTCAGTCTCTGAGCCACATTAAAGTATTGCCTCTATGATTAAACGGGTAGCCCATCTCATATGAAGAAGACAGGTCTGGAGACATTATGTTCTGAATATGTTATAGATTTTTCTGGAGCAAATGGTTAGTGCCTTGCAACAGCACTGCTGAAAAGAGACTCCAACCGCTGTCTCCCTGGAAAAAGTGCCAATTATAATATTAAAGCTGTCTCTACCAGTGACCTTTTTGCATTTGCTCTGTATGCTATTACACTCAATCAAGAAAGGTCAGTGGTGGACGTGGGTCCCATGCAAAGGCATCTTTTTTCTCTATTGTGTTAGCAGTTTGTACATTGTGATTTGACCACACTGAATTATACACTTGAGTGTTTGTGCATGAGTGTTATCTGCATGAGTTTGCATCACATTTGGTATTTGCATACGCTGACATTATAGGCTGAAGAATGAAATACACGCTGAATGTTTGCAGAGCAAATGTGTAACACCTTGGAAGAGAGCTGTTTCTCTGGAAGAAAAGAGCTGATTTTCATTTTAAAGCAGTCACAAAATGGTATAGTATTAGTCTAATGGAACACTTAGAGTAGATACTGGTTCATTATTCGTGATATTTTTTTAAGTTTAGGAAGATAGATAAGATTGGTGTTTTGCACATGTGCATTTATTCAGTGAATCCATAAGTAATGGTTGAATTGGTAAGGTAAACAATATGGACTTGGATTTATTTATTTGTAGGGTGAGAGCTCTTATTGTGCCTCCACTAGATAGTGTAATAAAACATGCACCGTCTGAGCCATTTAAAACATCATCAGGAATGAAAAGAACTCACATCCTTTTGAAATTAGCCATGACAGCAAGATTTTCATTGTTGATAGAAAACACTATGCATATTCGTAGCATGCATTTACCTATTATGCATTCCTTACTTTACATTATGTTGCACCTTTCTTTGGCAGCCAGAATAATCATACAGTACATGTGGGCTACAAATTATGGTTTTACCTGTAAGAGCATTCAGCAGGCTGTGTTCAAATATATGCCAGTGGATTACACCTGCTTTACATAGTCATATCAGTGCTTGAAAAGGGAGCCCCTTGGTGGGCAAACTTTGAATTTCTACCTGTCCGAATGAAGGAAAGTGCACTGCATTATAAAGGCCATTACTTGACACCTTCTCACTCCTTGGTAATGATTGTCAGACCATATAAACATTCAGTGTCACTGCCAAAATAGCATTGATTTCCAAATTGACCAAGCAGTCTGCTGTGTCAGACAGTGGTACTGCAGGGAGAAAACATGCACGCACGCACGCACGCACACACACACACACACACACACACACACACACACACAAACATTCTCACTAAACAGCTCTAGGTAATTCTATTAAAATAGATGTTAAAACAGGCATGGCATTTTACCCTGTGGTGTTTTGGTCTTTCCAATCATGATAGCTAAGCAAATGAGCGCTTTTCAGGCATATATATATAATCAGCTATATCTACATGACTAATGCACTCATTCCCCTTGTTCATGTTGCTCTTTTCCAAGTCGCCTAAGAGCATCAGAGGGGCCAACCACCACTGTGTCTCCTTTATACCCACAACTTGACAGTCCCTTTGTTGTTGTTTCAGTTCACACATGAAAATGGGGATATCGGGGTGTTGCGGTGGCTCAGTTGACTATGGATCACATCGTGTACCTGCCATGTCCCGACTTTGAACTCAGCCTGGGACCTTTGTCACATGTCAGTTCCTTTTCTCTCTCCCACTTGTTCTTGTTTTGCACCACTGTGTAGCCTGCTGTCAAAAATGTCCAAAAGATCATCTGAAAAAGGGGCTATGTAACAATATCATAATATTACAACAAAGCCAGCCGTCTTGTGAGCTGGGTGTTGCAACAATTTTTGGATCAAGTTCAAATAGATGCAATTAAAGGATAATTCCAGCCTAAAATATTATCCACTCTGATCCATCAGAAAACCAACAGAACTTTGGGCAGACAGATTTTGTCTGTTGGGTCGTTTTGGAACAAATAATCTCAATGTTGTACCAGGCTTACTCCATTTAATCCTTGAGTTTTTGTAATCCTTTGATGATGAGTTGTAAAACAAAAGGATGGGGTGTACATTGCGTTAATTATAGCCTCATCCAAGGCATTTGCTGCTGTCTTTTCCAAAACAAACCTAGAACTCCTCTATTTTAACCCCTTAATATATTACTTTCCCTCAAATTTCCCCTTAAGTAACTTCAAAGTTCATTTTTTCCCACTTTATACGACAGTACTACATTATATAACATAATTATTTTACATTAATACATATTCTGTATCTTCTGGTTGCAACACTGAAGATACCTCACATTTACACTGAGTGAAATCTTCAAACCCAAGACGCCATTGTAGAAACTATCTAGAAGGCCTGTGCATCATTTCATACACATTTCCTTATAATTCAACAGGACATATTTGGTATCTTTGGAGACCTTGGGATGTCCACTAGAATTTAAAATAATGTTATGTGGGTTTGAACAAAGCTCTGTCACGCAGTAATAATGAACCCACTGATTTGTAATTGCTAACTGGTTAAACAAATGATGATGACAAGTCTGCCAATCCAGATGAAAAGTTTAGCTTGATTGAATTACCAATCCATCAAAACAAAGGGAATATGTTGGACATGGAAGCGTCAGCCCTGTTCAGATAATGTACACCTCTCATTAAAAATGAATTGAAAATAATATACCATGGACTACCAGCTCAAACATCCCAATAGAGACTGTAGTGCAGGAAATGTTTGACCTCGGTGCAAATAACATTACATCAACATCATGGGTGCACTATGGAGACACATTCAAAGGAGGAATAAAATTAAAATCCCTTCAGACAAAGAGAAATTGCTGCATGAAGCATCTCAAGAATGGTGCTTTTCAGTTTTGAGCACACAAGTGGGACCATGGATTATGTTTTACAGCGTGGTTATGAGTAGAAATTTGAAGGAATTCACCAGGATCCTTTATCTTGCACAAATAGTTCTCTGGAATTTTCCATGTTGCATAAAATAATTATGCTACAGGACTTCTCACAGTACAATTGGCTGAGTTTGAAGAGTGTCTAAGACCTGACCTAGATGCTTGTTGTTGCGTCATGTAATAGGAACTGGATAATAGTACGTAGGTCCATTGTGATTTCAGGGTGATTGTACAGTTGAATTTGACAAAGGGAGGCTGGCCCACTTGGGTGGAGGATGCTTTGGGTTTGGCTTTCCTTTGAAAAACTCCTGAAAAGGTGGTCTGGTTGAACAAAACAGCTTAAAAAAAAAAAAAAAGATGCTGTGGTTGTTTATTTTCCTTTTAAAAAAAAAAAGATGTCCCAAAAGTTTAGCAGCAGTAAAAGTTGATATCTGACTGGCCAATTTAATAGCAAACATGAATAAATAAATAACAAATAATTAAAGCTACATTTGGCAACTCGTGCATCACATATCATGTAACCTGTCAACAACAAACTGCACACAACATGCTTCTATTTATTAATCCAGCTGGGCTGTGATGCTTTTTACGAAAGGACACTAGTGTTGAAATGATTAGTTGATTAACAAGTTAGGCAATCAGCAGAAAATTGAATTTATTAAATTATTGATCAGTTTTGATAAATAATTATCATTTTAGTCAAAAAAGCACATTTGCTTCAGAGATTCTTGGATTTGCTTGCTTTTCTGCATTTCATATCATAGTAAAATTAATACTTAAGGGATATTTGCGGCTGCTACTCAGACCAAGTGAGCAATTTTAAGACATCGCTTTGGTCTCTGATAACTTGTGATGGACATTTGTCAGTACTTTTTACATTTTATAGACTAATTAATCGATTCATTAAAAAAAATCTACAGAATCATGAGCTGCAGTCCTTAAGTGAGTCCGTCTTTCTTTGGATGGACGCTCGCTTGCTGCTGTTAAGGCGACAGTTTCTATTGCAGTTTATATTTCAATCCATATTGATTTGTCACTTCCTGTGGGCAGAGAAGTGTACATATCCAACATCACACGTCCATCTGGGCCAGCAGTGCACATCTACAGGGTCTCCTCAGGGGGATGAGACTATGTTCTGCATTGCAACCCGGCTTTATGATGTAGGTCAGTAAAACAGGTGTATTTTTACATAACGATCTTGCAGAGTATAACTTCTTGTGTCAGGTGAATAATCTATTATATTGTACATAGTTTACATCATAGAATATCTTGACAAAAGCTGCATGACATAGGCATCATATACTGTCTGACACTGAAACTGAAAACAAATTCTTGAGCCAGGTCTGGTTTAAACAGAGAGGTGTAGTTGTGATAAAATGGTTGACTACTTCTCACCGGACTGAGGCTTTCTGCTGAGTGATGTGACAGACATTTAGGCTTTCACCTCTCTGTTCCTCTGTGCTTTGAAGATGAAGAAAGAGACAGAAAGATAGAGCAAAGGGAAAGAGGACGATCTTTAGAAATATGTGTGTAAAATCTTTTTATGTTGTGGGTGGGTGTGAGAGGTAAATAAAAATCTTCCAGCAGCTGAATGAATACTAGAAAAAGGCTCAATAGAAATCTAATTGGTACATTACAGGCATTAGGCATGTAAGCTATTATGATCTTTTTTGATGTGCTTACATAAACCCGCTGACAGTAATCCATTAAAACGGGATAAGTGGAAATACAACACATAATGAGAATTTTTATTCATTTCACCAAACCAGTGACCAGAGTCAAGATGCAACAACTGATGCTATTTATTGATCTAATTGAAACGCTTTAGATGTGATAAGGTAAAAGCATTTTTGGAGTGAGAACCCCCTGGGTGCAGGAAAGTTTTGTCTCCTCAGGGCAGCATTGTGCTCAGACTGTTTCATTATTCAAGCAGAGGGAGGGCAGGCAAACAGAGGAAACAATGCCCTCCTCCTATGAGAATAAACTCTCCCCTTTTGAAACAAATAATGATATAAACCTTTTTGTGTTATGAACAAACTCATTATTTTTGTAATTTTCGTACCATGTTTTGGACATGTCTTTCTTTTTTTTTTACCCCCAGCTAAACAGAAACCTGCTGGCCAGAAACTTGATACACTTTCCCATATTTTTTGAAATAAAACCCAAGGTACTACAAGTAAGTAGGAACTGGTTTAAAGAGAAAGTTCCTGTATTACATAATATTACATCTTCCACTGTATAATATTCACTCAATACTGAAACTTCTATTGCTTTTTCCTAGGAATAACTTTCACGAAATCATTTTTTGCTTTCCTTTGTTAGGTCATTTGTGTTTCTATATATATTTTTTCCCTTTCAGGATTTGTGGTTTTAATAACATTTTTAAAATCTCACCTCCACATGGTGTGAATTCTGTTATTTATGTTTTATATATGTGCAAATTCATCATACCCTCCACTGTTGCAGTGGTAAACTTTAGTAATGTCATTTTTACATTTCCCATTCAGTAAAATTCAGTGAAGGACATTTTATGACATTTTGTGACACTGAACCATTATCAGCTTTTCCATTTACTGTGGGGGCTTTATTCCAATGAGGCAACCATCAATTCCAGTCAATAACTGCATTACTTTCAGGTTACTGGTGTTCACTCGATGACCTTAAATGTATGCATTCGGTATGCACGTCAAAATTGCAGCAGGAGCAAAGACTTCACTGGATTTGGTCATGAATGTGTGTGAACATGAGATTTCAGATGTTTAGTACTTGTTTTCCCTCTTGGTTGAATTGTTTGCGCATTAATGCTCGGAAAGAAGCTACCAAATACACAGTGAAATCATTTGATATAAATAAAGGCGACAAAGAGGGGATGGAGGTAGGAGCTCAATTAACTTTAGGTCGATTTCCATGACCTCTTCAAGGATTCACTCACATGCCTCGTTAATTCAACAGCTTGACCTCAAAATGCCCTCTGCAACCAAATGACAAGCAGACAGATTCCTTCATATATATGCCAATAAGAAAGATACTGCAGCCTTTTATATATCAGTATTTTAAAAGTTCACAGTGTAATAATTTACTTGCTCAAATGTTCAAATGACTATAAGAGGGGACATTGACCAACACCACTCAATCCACAGGTTGTTTTACATGACTTGTCTTGTAGCTCCTGTAAACATTTGTAAGCTAAGCTAGCTGTGGTGCAACAATATTGTGTCTATCTATGATAAATTCAACACTATTTAGCTTATAACTGCCATAGTCGTTGGCCTGTACACAGACATGAATGATAATAGCTTCTTGATGGTGCTGAAGCATCGTAAAATCCCATAGTGCACCTTAACTCAATCAGATATTAAGACATCTTCAAAGCACAATTAAAATATTCTGTGTGATTACGTTTCACCCCTGCAGCATTTAAGACCAATTGAAATAAATGTGCTCACTGCTTTTTATTACCGTTGCCCTAAAGCAACATATTACACTGCATATTTCACAGCATCAATAGAACAAAGTGGATCTCAGGGCAAGACAACTCCACCATTATTTATTTTATATAATAACAGTGCAAATACTCTTATATACTAATAATAATCATAATCATAATATATGACTTAATGATGTGACTCTTTGATCCCTGTAGGAAGAACCTCTTTTTGCTCATCTCTTCCACAGGGTGGAGCCCAGTGCTTGATACTGGAGCAGATACTGGTGATACAGGTGAGGACAGTCTCCTGACTCACTACACCACCCACGCCGTCCGGAGATGTGAGATGTTAATTAGACATTATTGCAGACTACACAACAATCAGCGAACATGCTTGCAGCCGTTAGAAATTTGGCAGTATAGAACACAAAGTGGTTTATCAGAGGGTTTGATGGATTTTAATGAGCTAGCCCGTGGCAAGCTGTACCGCTGGATTTTGATGATGAATGTTCACACGCCATTTTGCATTCAACAGAAATGCCAAAGAGGAAACCTGGTGATGAAAAGTAAATTCAAATTGTCAATGTATTCTGCCAGCAGCCTGGCACAAAAAATGGCAAATTAATTATATATACAGATCTACAGATAGATAGATAGAAATAGAAGAGAAAAATAAGAGACCAAATTTTGCTAATTAAATCTACTGACAGTTTTAACAAGTTCTAATTGAATTCACAGGGGCATAGGTTTTGTTTATTTATTTATTTATTGTCCTGTTTCTCACGGCATGTGGATGTTAATGTTTTAAGACACATTTCACCTGTTGGCAGCTGTATGTCATCAGCAGTCTGTTTCAGTTCATTTTTTCAAACTGATGATGCTGATGTAGTGCCACCCACAGACAATTCAATATATTACATCTTCATGTTAAGTCCATGTGAGAGAAGATGGTAGATACCAGAATGAAGAATTAACAGCACACTGTGTTTACTGTGTGTGTGTGTGTGTGTGAGAGAGAGAGAGAGAGAGAGAGAGAGAGAGAGAAAGAGAGAGAGAGAGAGAGAAAGATCTGATTTCAACAGATGCCTATTGAGACCACTTTGTTTAAACGTTTATTTAGTATTGAGCGCATTGCAATTGTTTCACAAGGGTAGATTAATTAAATAATAACAGAAACAAATATATTTAAAACTCATAATTAGCACCCAGTCTATTAATGCCTGTAATTATATAATTTGTTTTGTGGTGGAATTGTTTAAGCTATGATGAGGATCATGAAATATCACATTTTATTTTTAAATACATTGTGAATACCTTCATTTTGGGGGTGAAAGGCTCCCAGAGGACCCTCACACTTGTGTGAAAGCATCTATCAAGGGTGATATCTGGGACTGGAGCAGCCGAGAGGCATTTGTCTGGCACAAGTCAAGGCAGAGTGGCTTTTTGTTTTTATAACAGTGGGCCAAAATATTATCACGTCTGTGATCACTGGTGTACTGCACATCACAGCTTTGAATCCTGTTATTAATTACAGAAGGTTGATTGTTTATTAGGTATGCATTTTTAATACATTCTTCCATTGAAACGTGCCCAAATTACCGCAGCAGGGACTCCAGGATAAGCATGTTCCAGGTTCGTAAAGACAACATGTTTGTAGGTTGTTTAGTCAGATGATGGTCAAATGTTTATTTATCTAGTAACCATGTCAGACACAACCCATACCCCGGCAAATGTCCAGTCACTGCTATCCAAAAAACATACAGTATGAGCTACATCTCTAAAGCAAACTGTCTGCACTCGTCAAATAGCAGGGATTGATCTGTTCTGGCGGTAATGGGGAGAGCAGGCGCTGTCAGCCCGCAGCCTGTCTATGGGTTCCACCACATTGGTTTTGCTTGATGGTAGATGTCAGCGAAACCACAGAACAAAATAATTTTGAATATATGCCGGCAAATTGAATTCCCTCTCCGCTCGCCGAATGCCCTTGTAAACAGGTGCTTATTGACATCTGCTCTGTGAAGCCCCAAATGACCAAACGCCAACATAGTAAATCAATAATATCAGCTGCGACGTCCCTGCAACTAGGTTATGTGAATTAACAACGGGGAAGCCGAACTAATTCAGCAGAAAAAACATATGAGGTCTGATGTGATTTCTGTGGACTCACTCATTTCCAGACCGCACCTGATGGTTCTTTGCCATATGATCTGTGCAGTGTTATTGGCATCTTCTTTAAAATAAGTCCGTTATTTCACCCATTCATCTTTGTCATTTCAGTGACATTGCCCATCGATCAATAACCATGGAGCAAAGTAGTCAACATGAATAATGCGCTAAATTAGGATCCTTAGCAGTTATTGATTATGAATTTGCCCCTGTCCTTGAACTCACTTGCTGCACTTAACTGCTTCGTGTGCAAGAAACTCTTTATTTTATTTTCTGTGCAGCTATCCAGTCTGTTTCTGCATTCTGTGTCGTTCTGCGTTGCACATTGTTAGCATGTCTTCATGTATGCGGTGAGACATTCTTAAGCGCTGCCCTTTAGAGATAAAGAGGCAAGTAAAGCATTTAAAGCTGAAGTGATTATCTGCCTCCTTTACCCTGGTGCTGAATGTAATACAAAGTGCCAAAGAGAAAGGCCTGATCAGCCCAGAACATTTTCTAGAAAACAGGTTTTGCTGAAATCATGGCATAAAGCCTTGGCAAAGAGCGGGCCAGAAACATGGACTCAGAAATTATGTCTCTGTCTCGCAGGGTAAACCAGTCAGCACACATTCATTAAAGAGCTCTTGACTGGACCTCAAATGTGTATTGACCAGCTGGGGACAAATGGGAACCATTTCCCTCTATGAATTGAACCCATTTGTTACAGTTTAGGATTGATTCTTTGTCATGGCAACCGTCGGTGTGTGGGCATGAAATAAGAAATTGATTTAAGAAAAAGAAAATACTTATCTTTTGACAAATTGAATGGCTTTATCAAGATGTGACCCACTATACATGAAGGTGTGTTTCAAAAATTTAGTAAATGTTTACTCTGTCTCTGAATGCATTTTGAAAGGTTTTGTTTTGTGCACTGGCAGAGTGACTGCTGGTCTTTCAGAGGCCTGAAGCAAAATTGCATTTGGTCCCACATCTGATATCCACCAGTGGACATAAATCCAGCCAGTTCTTCGACTCGGTTATTAATGATCTGCAGACATGATGTAGCTCTAAGTTACAAATTGGTCTAAGTCACCATTCAAAATAGCAGTTAATCTTTTAAATGATGCCACCAACAGTTTTGTTTGTTTTCTACTTTCTTTGCTCTTGAGGAAAATGCTGCAGTTCTGGTTAACAAAAGTGAAAACAAACTATTCAATACATTTAAGAGTTGTATCATCAAAAATGAATGAATGAATGATTGAATGAATGCATGCATGAATGAATGGATGAATGAAACTACACAAATCAACTTTAAAAGCAAAATACTAAGTCCTTGGTTTATTGAAGGAATAATTTGACTTTCAGGGCCAGTATTTGGTTATTTTTCCTCAGCAGATACCCAGAAGTGTTTATACTTTAGGCTTATTTCCCCAAAATGATTTGTTGTATTCTCATTAAAACCAAATAGGACAATTAGAACAAGCTTGCAGCTAGCTGTATTCAGGCATTAGATATTTAGCACTGAGCTCTTGTTGAGCAGTTTGGTGTGTGGACGGTGTTTCTGCAAAATGTCTGAAGTGCAATATTCAGATTTGACTTCCTGCTTTTCAACACATATAATCTGTAAAGGCAGACTGATTCTAGTATTAAATCTGGTAGTATTTTGAAGATAAAGACAGTCAATGCTATTTTTTCAATCATAAGGAGTTACATGAGTTGCCTGAGCCTCCTGAGCCTCCTGAGCCTAGGGGCAGGAGTACCTAAGCCTATTTGGTGGGTTAAATGATTTAATGATAATAACCTGCTTCCATATTTGAAATGTTAGTGAATGCTTCACGTATCACCATAATTGATATTCCTCTCTTTCTCTGTTCAAATAAAACTAACCTCCCTCCTTGCTGTGTTGTTGCACCAAATTTCTTTGAATTTGCTAGACATTGAATTTCCTTACATGCATACATACATGCACATACATACATATTTATTTATTTATTAATAGCTATGTAGCTATATGGATATACATATAATCTTACTTCCTATAGGCTGCCATAGCTTACTTAACAGTCCAACTGCAAGTAGCCTAAATCCATTTTAGATTTTAGTATTAAGGGCAAGTGCTTTTTTTAGAGGGGATGTGTGGGATGCAGTGAACACCCCATTACCCCCAATTTTCCAAAGACAAAAACTTGGCAACCCAGTGAGCAGATACTGGAGAGGGGCTATTTATATATTTCTGATGAGCTGCCAAAGTTCAGAGTTTAATACCTGTAAAGGTCTGAATATCAGCAGCACCATGTGTCTGTTTTTGTATCCGAATTCATTTTTTTATGTTAATTTGACTTAAATCAGACATCGCTAAATTAAGAATCCCTAAAAATAAGCAAAAGTGTCTCATAACCATGCCAGAACCTCGCCGAATGAGAGGATTGGATGCAAAAAAAATAGCATAAAAATAGAAAAAAATATCGAGTGTCTGAATGCTTGAATTTTGCGTGGCTCTCTCTAAATCAAAGGCAAAATGCTGAGATTTCTGAATGAATAGGATAGACAACAAATGAAATGTTTTGTTTTTTGTTTTTTTGAGATACAGCATAGCCTGAACATGTCTCTGTTTAACTTAACAGTGCAAAATTCCTCCAGCAAAAAAAAAAAAAAAAATTCTGACTCCTTCCCCTCTATTTCCATGACACTATGCTATGCTGTATTCCTGTCTGCTGCCTGTGTGGTGCACCGCTGCAAGTGAGGGAGAGATTTCGGGGGCCCCTGTGGACCCAGAATTGAGATGGTCTCAGATGGAGCCCTACATGCGGCGCGTGCTCTGTGCAGGCATCGTGCATTGGCAATAGTCTTCCCCCTCAATACCCCAGAGAGAGCTATCCAACAAAGCAACGCTGACATGGAATCAGTATTACATTTAACTCTGGTTTGAGAAGCCATTACCTTGGCACCGACTAGACAGCTTTATTTAATCTACAAGCTGCCAGCTCTGTCCCCTTCCCAGACTGGCACAGCAGGTGCTTGTTCATTCAATCTGTTGGGGCTGGCATGAGTCAGGTAATTTGATTATATCTGGGGGCCTGAAAAATCTGGCAAGGAGCAAAGTTCAAGCTGATGCCTTTCTGTAAAAGCATAATCAGTATTGCTTAAGGTTTTATTTTTTAAAATGCGCTGCATAAGGTTATGTAAATGTTTAGCTCAAGGTGTGGAGCTCTAGGCCTGGTTACATGTCAGGGTGTTTGTTACCATGCCGCCACGTCTTTCTATTATGCCTTCCAGTGTTGACAGAGCTCCACACTCATTTTATCTTCGCAATCTGCCATTCACAGCTGACCATTAACCTCTCTGATCCACGTGCGGTTTTTACATTTTCATACAGAAGCAGCAGGTGTAGAATGTCAGGGTGTCAGAAAGCGCATGTACCGCACATATGGGAGATCGAAGGTCAGCGGGCTTTTGTATTAAGTCTGGGATCGGGGAATGAGAGCACATCTAGGCTACAGGGTTTAAGTTCCAACAAGAGGAGGTGCCTGAAATGCCATGTTGGTGTCAAACAGCCGGCTGCATGAGAGGCTTGTCGGTTTTAGATGATATCCTGGCCATGGTGACCCGTAATTTCAACCCAAACATTTACAAATATATGCTTTGAATGTACGGATAGAAACCTTGAACACGCAGGGGTTTCTGTATCCTTTTTTTTTTCACCGATTACAGCTGATTCACAACGATAGGTGTTAATTAAGTGTCATGTCAGGGCATCAAGCTCACTAAATAGTTGGGATTTTAAAAGGGTGATTTGGCAAGTTATGATTATCAGTTTCATAAGCACAGAATCTGCTCATCATTAAGCGTTCCATTTACGGGCACAATAAATGACATTTTCAGACACTTTAGTTTTACAGAGCACAGTTATTCTGATTCATGTATCCCTCCAGTGTTGCCGCGCCACTCTGGTCCTATTTCTGTGATAGACAGAATATAAATTGAAAATTTATATTGTCTTCTCCTTGAGACCCTGATTTGTGAAAGAGGCATTTCTTGTGACTCTTGGAGGAGGGGCGGGGGGTGTGCTGGTGTCGTTTGCTATATGAGTTTTTGAATTTCCCCCACAATAAACATCTTTGGCCCCCACTGTTTACCATATGTTGTGGATTTTTACCAAGCGTAAAGCAAAATCTCTGCACTGCCCGAGAGAAGCCAGTGCCCCCAATGAGTCGTCTTTCTTTTACCATTACGGGCCGTGTCTCTTCTCATTCTGTTTCACACTAACAAATTACATTGGCCTGACACCGTAAATGGACATAATAAGGGCTGTTTGTTTTTCATCGTCCTCTTCCAGCCAAAGCCCTGCTTGCTTCATGTTTGCTGCAGCTGAGGTATTTCTCTGTGCACTGCGCCTGAGGTCTAGTTAGTTTGTGCTGTAATTGCTGTGATCTATATTTCATGCTTGTTGGTTCTGCATACAATAGGTACTGATCACTGAGCCACTGCACATATCCTGGAGCTGTAATTGAGCAGTGAGAGGGAAAAAGGGGCGTGATTTTAATGTACAGCAGATGGCAGTAGTTGAACAGGAATATGCGGTTTAGTGGGGTACACCTATTTTGTCTCAAATGTTTACTCCTCCACAGGTGACAGATGAGAACATAGAACCACCCCAACACTGTAGTAGTCCTTTTAATCTAGTCCAGATTTATGATGTCAGCAGAGGGAAAATTCTCCCTACTTCTGGTTTTAGATGAAATGGAGTGTGTGCAGACATTACATAAAGAGGAGGGTGATAGAAAAGGCTTTTGCCTCATATTCACCGAAGTGAATGCCCCTGTGAGTCATCCCACAACCTTTTAGAAGTCTGAGCAAGGAAAGGCATGAGGTGAACTGATAACCAAGCACTACATCAGACAGGAATGAATTGAAAGACAAAGTGTAAATTGCAGCAACTCCGGGAGAGATGAAAGGCAGAACCGAAGAAAGTTGAAATTGGAACTTAAAACAGGGCAAGAAAAAAAGATGATGAATAGCAAATATAGCTTGACTCTATCTAGTGCCTCATTCAACATGTACACCCTGTGGCAGGGTTCCTGATTTCCATAAAAGTCTAGGCCTTCATCTGACAAGAGAAAAAAAAAAAAAAAAAAAACACTTGCTGTTGCTTCAAGAGAACACAAGCATGGAGAATATTGCATCATGCCCTCGTACTGCAGACACTCCTATGCTCCGTATGGTTACACATGGTGCGTCCGTTCACTCATTAATTTTCAAATAGCATACAATAAAGGAGCAGTTTCATAAAGTATCTGATCATGTGCGTATTGAATTACTATAGGGCTTCAAAGCAAAACCAAAGCCAATTAAGTTGCTATTTCTAAGGTTTTTTATAAAATGAGCAGCCAATCGCCCCAGTCAACATTCCCCACAAATGAGGGATCAGCTCAACAAAATGACAGATTCTTAAAGGAGTCAGACGTGCCAAAGATTTATTCAAAGGACAGAGGCGAAGATTTACGCTCCTGCCCGGAATCAAAGTTTGTCCGTCCTGTCAGACGCCACCCAGCTGAATCCATCACAATGAAACACGGCCAAATCATACTGCCAAGATGAATTGTTTGTTGCGTCTCGGAGATCAGAGCGTGACCTTAATGATCTGTTGGACGCTCAGTGTTAGATTACCGAGTTACTTGAGCAGGCACTGAAAAGGTATGCTGCATGTTATATTTTGATTGTGTGGGCAGGAGCTGATACCCCCTCTGCCCTCCCTTCGCGGAACCTGACGCCAGAAGCAGGACACTCTCGGGAGGCTCCGGCAGGACGAGGCATTCAGCCAAATAGCACCGCCACACAGCCCTGCAATTTGTCTTCCTCCTCCTCTGGACACACCTCATGAAAACAAATGAACTCTCACCTTTGTTGCTACAGCGAGGAAGCGCACAACATTGTTAGAGGCAACGATTCATTATAGGATGCTAGGGTTGTTATGGGTTCTTGAACACCACCCCCTTAGGGGAGGATCCCACTCGCTCAACGCCTGTGATTGGACTCCAGTAAAATTGGATTGGGG
>OMLF01049097.1:22969-35541 GCA_900302615.1 Holocentrus rufus | reverse complement strand
GTGCAACTTGGTTTGTAAATATGAGATTTTGTACCAGAAGTTTATTCAGGGTCTTGAATCCTTGATCCTTGTCTTCTTCTCATCAAAAACTGCATTCTAAACACACGCTCACAAACACACGCACACGCACACGCACACACACACACACACACACACACACACACACACACTGTACCTGTGATGAGGACAGTTGCAGCCTGAGATGGAGCGGTGCTCTGCTCTGCCTCTTCTTCACTACGGTAGCTGCCATCTTCACCCTGTGTTGCATCATTGCCACTAAAGGAAAAGGCAGGAGTGTGACAGAGGAAAGTGTTTGAAAGTGTTTGATGAAGAAAAAAAGTGTGTCAGAGGGGCAGGGTGTAAACAAAGAGAGGAGAAACCAGTAAGTAATTGGTGAAGACGCATTAGAAAAGACCCCACTTTACTATGCTGGCAAATTCTCTCAGTAGTTATGTTTCAATATTTTATATTATTGAGCACAAGGGACAGCGACGCAGCCAGACACATGAAGCGTGATTATGAGTAAAACCTTCCACTCATGCACATGTGGCCCGCAATGACGGGAGATATAAAACAGGCTCATAAAAAAACAGAAATTAGCCACTGTCTGTACCCTGAGAATTTCTGTAATAGGAGTGGCCAACACATACACAATTCTGACAGCTCTGTACCGGCCTGCTCGGAAACAGAATTTCGGTTTGCAGCCAAAAGAAAAAAAATGACCTGAAAATGAGACCACAATGAACAGATTCAAATCCATTTATCCCACCAATATTATGTCAAAAATCCAACTGCTATACAATCACTTAAATGCTATAGTTGGTATGCAGTATCTCCCTTACAATGTTAAAAACTGGGCAGTGATTGTTGATAACATAGTTCTAAATGGATCAATATTTAATGCCATCAGCCACTGAAACTGTACAACTGAATTACAATGGCCACAGTTTCATGTACCTATGATGCATCTGCGCTGCTCTGAGTTATGCTATGTCTGTGCCAAAAGAAACTCAATGGAGAGACAGTTTGAAATGTGGCCTTGACAATTGGATGGGAGTATAAAAGTTGGATAATGTTGCGATGTCATTATCTTAAACTGGTGAGAAACTTCAGTGCCTGAAAAAATATGAGTAACTCAAAGGCTGTCAATCACCCCTCCCCTGACACAACTAAGGTAAATTGACACTGTGGGAAACTATTTTGTGAAAAACATCATCATCAACAACATTTGAATTGATCAACATTTACCTATAAGAAAAAAGAAGAAGGAAAAAAATTCAAACCAAGAAGGCCACAGAAGGCTTTGGGTAAAGTGCTGTAGAAATAATAAAAAAATTTGAAACGGTAATCAAAATTCTCAACAAATGAAGGCAAAATGCCATGGAAGTGTGAACAGGGACTCAAGCTGCAATTTTGTATTTACATTGAATGCATGCATTCTGTGTCTGTGTCTCAAAATTTGTTTTCTAGGTGGATTTGAAACCATGACACAAAACTAGAAGAGTGCACTCGTAGAGTGTAGATCTCCACCAGGCGTGTGTGGGGACACAATGTCTATATAAAGTAGACAGTGTTTGATGTTATTGTTGTTATTGCTTTGTGCCACAGCTCCTGTGGAGAGGGTGTATCTTCCTCATACAGT
Source organism: Holocentrus rufus (assembly GCA_900302615.1). NCBI lineage: Eukaryota > Metazoa > Chordata > Actinopteri > Holocentriformes > Holocentridae > Holocentrus > Holocentrus rufus. Next base: position 33,899 of record OMLF01049097.1, on the reverse strand, counting down.
CATAACTGTGCACAAAATATTTTAGGCTGATAGGCCCGGTAGTTTGCGAGATTAGCCGCAGACAGACACACAGACAGACAGATACATCTGATCAAACACATAATCTCCTGGCAAAGATAAAAATTTATAGATACATAAAAAACAACAGAAATGGGGGGAACAGACAGCTTTGAGAGAGTCATTTTTCATTGGGTGACAAGGCTGGAAGATGCCACAGCATCATAAAGGCAGTGAAGCACCTGCTGACCTTTCTTTCCCCTCCTCGTCTTTGTGTTGCTCTGTTGTCTGCTGAAGCTGACGGACAGTGTGCTGCAGGCCTCTGATCTTCGCTTTCTTGTCATTCAACACCACGACAAAACGCGAGTACAGTTCCCTCTCCATCATCTCCTTATCGTGAACATGCTGCTCCAATCTGGTGAGAGAAACACACACACACACACACACACACACACACACATACAAAACAAATGCACAGATTCATGTATATGTGTTAGACACACACACTTGCATGTATTCAGTGCACAAGTGGACAATAAAGCAGCTGAAAATACATTTCTCTGTCTCCTGAGAGCAATTTGCTAGAAAGGGTACTGCTGATGATCCCGCCCTGTCCAGATGTAAGCCACTCTCATCTGCCGTCTGTGGCAACTCTCCATTCATTAGCCCAGAGCCAAGGAATAAACCAGCGGATAAATAATTACATGAAATGCTTTTTGAAAGGAAGTCAAGCACCAGGCATATGTAAAATTGGGTAAATAGAAGTGAATCAATTGGAATTAGTTCCCAGAAATCACAAGCTGAGTATGCAACCCTGGGTGGAACCCTCAATACTCTCAGGAGGCCGATCAATGATGTCATTCTGGGTGATTACTGTGTATGAAAACAGCTGGCAGTGGGAGAAAAAAGTGAAGAGGCCTTGCATGCAAACAAAACAATCAACAAATAATAGCACCCATCATGGTGTGGAAATACGGTTCTTTAGGGGTTTCTTTCTTTCCCATTGAATTACACTGCTGAATCTACACTGCTGTCACAATGCACCAGAACAAAACATGAGCCTGCTTTTTTACGTATCCTTACTCTTTGAGGATGCATTGGTGCTCCTGCTTGAGTCTACGGTTCTCTTCCAACAGCAGTCGGTTCTCTGACTCCAGATCAGTGCTGTGCTGCAGGGATTGGCCTATCATCTCCCGGTTCAGATCCAAAGGATCTGGCGCTGGCTGCAGCTCCACAGACCCCAAGTGCACCTGAAGCCAGGAGATAAAGCAGTGAGAAGGGAGAGAGAGAGCAAGAGCTGAAATAAAACGATTGATTTTTGGCATACTGTTTTGGCATGACTGTCTAAACAGTTTTCCTCCGTTGAATATAAAGTCATATTTGCTGGTAAGGCCTCACTCTTCATGTCAGAATGAGACTCTCATTGATCAGGACAGACCTAAGTAGGCCTGGGCATTATATCAATATTATATCAATATTGTGATATAAGCCTAGATATAATCTGGGATTTTGAATATTGTAGTATTGTGACACTTTACTAATGACTGTTTATCAAAAATCTCATTGTGTAAATATTTTGTGGAAGCACTAATAGTCATCCCTACAATAATATCACAATATTGATATCAAGGTATTCGGCCAAAAATATTTTGACATCTGAATTTCTCCATATCGCTAAGTGTGAAGCCACTGCTGCTCCACATAGAGAAGAAACAGGTGAGGAACCAGTCTCAGAAGTAAGTCCCAGTGTCTTTCTTTTGAGGCAGACTTAGGGCACTCTAGAAAAACCCTCCCAGCTGGTCTGGAAGTACCTTGGGTTCCCCTAGGAGGAGCTGTAGGAAGATGCTAAGGAAAACAATGTCTGGTCGGATCTGCTGTCCTGGTGCCACCACAGCCCTCACCCAGACAAGTGGATAGATGGGTGTGTTTAACCTAATAAGTTGATGTTATCATCTAGAGCAACTTACGATAGTGCAGAAAGTGGTATATGTAAGCATTTATGGCTTACCACCATCTCAAGTGGCCTGGTAATATGGACAAGGAGCAGGTTTATGGTAGGGCGAGAACATTACATCAACACATTCCTTCTGAAGTGGAAGACTTTTCAGATGATGAAGTGTTTTCTATCTGGGGAAAAGGCAGGATGAATTCACTGCTCACTGTAAAACTGTCTCTGTGAGCGCACAGGCACCTCTCCACTCCATCTTGTGTGCAGCCCTCTGCACTAAAAGGCAGGCGTCACATCTAATAAACCATCCGTCCTTTTGGTTTCTATGGCAGGGCTGAGACACCGAGCAGAGCAGAGAAATACTTTAGTTGGTTGGTTAAATTTTGGACATTCCATTCCAGTCCTCAAATTTGAAATGAGCAATACAGAAGTAAATGGTGCTTATACAGTGCAGACTAACTTGTCCTTATTCAAGAGAGAATCCTGAGGCCCAGAGAATCAGTAACAGCAGCGTGACCTGGAATGAGTGTGTGCCCAAAGTTGTCATGCTGAACATATTTTCAAAAAAAACTGCACAATCTGTTTGCCTGTTGCCTTGGAGACACCTGCCCAAACCATCCCTCCTTCTCCCTTGCTCACGCACACACACACACACACACAAACAGACGCAGAGAGAGACCAGAGAGGGGCTGGTCACAATGCACTGGGAAACCAGAAGGTGGTGAGGTGCTAAATCTTCACTGGGCTGCGTCGGGGTCGCAGACCCACTGTAATAAAGCCGCAATCTTCAAAAGCTCTCATAAAATACTTGTCATTTTTGTCCAGGGCTGATGCTGTCCTGGCAGGCCACACAGCTGTTTTCCCCTCCGCTGGTGAACCTGAACATGCCACAGTGAGTGGACTTTCGTTTCCCGTCTCTCCAGTCTATCTTTGGTTTCACTATAAAAAACCTAATATATATATAACAATGCATACCGTAAATTTCCAAATAGTAGCCCGGGCCACTATTTGCCAAAATCACTCAATTCAACAGGTGATTATAAGGAACCTGCGATTATTATTATTATGGTAATATTGTCTCTATTCAACCCAGTGCTAACCAAATATAATAAAAATTGCTCTGCATATTGGACTATGTTTAACTTGAATTTCACATCATACTTCTTGTGAGGAGCCATTACCGGTAGCGCTGTCAAGATTGTTGTCTGTCTGCTGAATGACTCGTTCCGTTTTGATTTGAAAATAACCGCCACACACTAAGCTCTCGATCAACGTCATACGTCATCATCTCTAAAATTAAATGAAAACGTTCATATCCTTTCCAATTTGTATAACGGTTATTTGTTTGTGTTTAGGTATTGGCATAAACTATTTTTTGGCACCCGTAGACCCGGCGTTTAGTTGGAACAGGCGGTTAATATAAAAAATATTTTGATACACCCGGCGGATAATTGGAACCGGTGGCAAATTGGAACTCGGCCCGTATTTGGATCTTTACGGTATGTAAATGTAAAAATTAAGTCTACTAAGAAACATACTGCAGAATACTCTTATTCTAGAATGTTCATCATCTAATAAAGGAATTAATACAGAACAGATAGCTTTGCCCAAGTTTTCAAAAACTTTTTTTGGCCACAGTCTTTATGACTGCCCTGTAAAGTGCCGGTATCAGTGTGAGTGGTCCCAAACAGCCAAAGAAGGAAGAGTCCCAAAAGTGATAAGGGCAGCCTGATCACAACAAGGAAATCAGTGATTTAACAAAAGTCGTCCTAATGGAATTGAGACAGAGGAGACCACCCGGGATCTAAGGAAGATGAGGCTCCCGAGGCCTCATAAAAATCTAGAGCAACATACGGATGTCACAGTGATCCAGCGCAGGCTCCTCTCAGGGACGGACAGGGTGTGTGTGACACCCAGCTTCATAGGTATTAGACAACTATTAGACAACAGCTGTGATCCTTTCATTCAACAACTGTCCAGCCCTTGTATGAATCAACGAGACTAGAGTAAGCAATGGCCTAATCAGAGTGAGTTATGTTTGGCTTGGTCATTAATTAATCCTAAATTCGAACTGGATCATATTGGTCTGTAAGAGCTTTCATACCCAGGTTGAAGGACACACCAACATTCACAGGACAAGAGAGAAAGAAAGAGAGAGAAAGTACAATTGTACGAGGTACAAAGTATCTGGACAAATACAGGATTGCACACATTGCAATGGGTCTTAACTTTGAAGGCTTTGATCTTAACTCAAACCCCCCTCCATCTCACCCTCATACCACCTCCTCTACCTTGCATGCTGCATGTGCCTGAAACACTGCGCTACTTCCAGTATAAAGGCTTCTAGTGATAAATCAACCACCTAGAAGAGGATAATGTGAGGACTTAGGATACTGACACACTAAGAACACTGACATTTTCACACTGTAAAGTGTATTTTAAAGCATAGTAACCTACATCTACTGTATAATAAGACAAAGCCACAGTAATTATTGTGGCTACATCAAAGGTCTACCTGCTAACTGTTCACTGTAAAACACCATAAATCTTTCAGAGCCTGCGGGTCATCGGTGTGTTACACACTCTGCCTGTGTGATCGCCCTGTGATAAACTAACAGTTGTGTGTAGGTGAAAAACAGTTACAAATGATGCATGATGTACCCTGGGAATACAAACACTTAATATGCAACACAGTGAATGCACAACCATGATTGACTGTATTAACACAAAGATGCACCCGTCCATAGTCATAATATGAACCTAAAGGAATACATGCATAATGTGACTGGCTACAACATTAAATGCATGAACATCACTGTGACCAAATCTGTCACCATGCAAACATGAGACTTAGCTGAGAGCAGAGGTTCGTATATTACTGAAGAGCTGCAGAGTGAAGCTGCCTTCATGATGTTTAACCAACCAAGGATGTTCAGCACTAAAACTCCACCCCGATGGTGCTTGGGAATTTGGAGAGCACAACCTCGGTTAGAGGGCCCGATCTGGGAGCCAGGAACTAAATCAAAAAAAGAAGAAAAAGAGGGACCAGTTCTGCAAACAGGGCTAAAAGTTCATGGCTTTTCAAAACAGGTTCCTGTGTTCCAGGTTCCTGCCATAGAGAATCGGCAAATGATGCTTTGCCAAAAAATACCACTCCTAGAAGAACAGGTACCCTGAATGTCTGATAAGCTGATGTAAGAAGGACCTTATGCAGGATCAACCCATGCAGAGCTGCAGGACCTGAGAGGATACCAGGTGCACTGTGCTGCCTGGAAAGAGGGTTTCGAGGGTTGTGCAACATGCCAATATTGTTTATGCATATCAGCGACAGAAATTAATAAAATGTTCTTTTTGTGTAATCGATTGACGTTCCCTCTGGAAAGAAATAAAAAAGTCTTAAAAGCATTCTTGGTTCCCTCTTTCATTTCTTGTTTTTCTGCTTCTCCCCTGGGAGGCAGAGATAAAGCGAAAGGTCAGACTGCACACTGTGCCAGCCTCTGCCAAGGTGTGGGACGTCAGACTGCAGTGGGCCTGTGATCCAGGACCCACTGCCATGTTTCCACTGCCCCTGAAAAGATCCTCTTTCATACCAGTTGCTCTCAAATCTCAGTTTTATTAAGAAGTTGGATGCGTCTTATCTAAAAATACAATTATACCACTTTGTGGTGTGATTTGCAACATTATTTTATTTTCATTTTGACTATTACAAGATAAGTGCAGATAACAAGTAAAAAGGGAAAAGAAAATAGCTCTGATGTGTGATGTATTTTCAGGATTGAACATGCGATAATACACCCTCCACGCCTGTGAAAGCGGGATAAAGGTGACAGCAACAGACCTGGATTGGAGAATTACCAGCATACGGGCATGTAAGATCTCGCATTCAGTATACATTAAATCCACATTATAACATCGTCCAGTGTGTGTGTGTGTGTGGTCTGACCGTTTGCTGGTGTGTGTCTCCAGACAGCCAGACCATAAGGTCAAACTCATAGCGAGGAGGGAAACGTAGGTGTGGAAGACAAAGCCAGAAGAACGTGGCCCCAGTGAAAATGATACCACAACACATTGTGGGCAGGCGAGGACACAAAGCTTTCCTTATCAATCCGCCCAGCTTCCTGGTGTCCTAAACTCACCCTTTATTCCCATGCGTCTGAGGACAATATCTCCCTTATTGCGACCTAAGTTATCTTTGTCTCTTATTATAATTCAAATACAAAGGTCTAGTTTCTGTCATATCAATTTAGACCAATCACTCAGCTCAGGATGGACAGTTTTCACTGATGCCACGCTGGACCAGGGCACTGCCCTTTAACTATAACTACTCTTTCTGAGAAAACAAGGAAGTGACAGGGTGGGCAAAGCGTAGGTGTAAGCATGAGAAAAAGAAAGAGAGAGAGAGAGAGAGAGAGGAGAGAGAGAACATTTGTATCTGTGTCCAAGGGTGGTCATGGGTACTCAGTGCAGGAAGTGTGGGCATGAAGAAGAGAGCTTGCCCCATCAGGTCCCTTGACCACTGTGCAGAGGCGTCACGTCAGATAAAGGGCAGGAAGCGAGACGCGACAGCAGCCAGCCAGCCGCTGATAATCTGAATGTTCCCATAAATAGTGGGCATGCTGAGGCACAGTGGACCATACAAGCAGATAGTGAAGAAAATACTGTATTCAGTTTCAAGGCATTGTATGTGGACTGTATGATTGGATTACAAGAGTCAAAAATACTGGCAGCCTGACATGGTTCACTCACATGACTATAGTAAATATCTCCCACCAAGACAAACTACAATTTAGCGACAATCCACTATGAAGTATAACTGGTTTAGACAGTCTAGGAGAGCTCAGTAGGTGGATCAGGCTCAGTCTCCATTGTGGTGCGGTCAAGATTCAACCTTGGCTTCTAGTTGTACCACAATTTCCCAGAGACTGGAAACAAAAACAAAACTTTCCTAAAAGCCAAGCGTGTAACCCAATTTGTTTTCATTTTCCCTGTTGTCAGTCTGTTGTCATTTTTCTGATTGCCGTCTGGTTCTGGTTTTCATTCTTTCTTTTTTTTCCTGCTTTTCACTGCTTATCCAAATAGCATTCTTGCACCATCTCATGGAGCTAAAAGCTGAAAACACGCAAAAAGATTTGCGTAGTTTTATTATTTATTAATTATGAATAATTATTGACAATTATTATTATTATTTATTATTTGCCATTACTGTTTGACCTGTCTTATTAGGCTTTAACAGAGCCATATACAAATCCAAAGTCATTTGTCACGAAGGATAAACCATTATTGTATAAGCCAAGCAGTCAGTCAAAACTAAAACAGAGAGCACAGTGAAGAGATGCACTAGACATTGCTGCGTAACAGACAGTTTTTATTGGAGAGTGACATAAAAGTCCGGTGAGTAAGGCATGTATCACAACCACAACCTGCACTTGATCCAAAGCTGTAGGCCACTGTAGACCAGCCTGCCAACTGATATCTGACAGGACGACTGTCAGCTCTGATTAGCAAAGCAGTGCAGGACATAAGCATAGGCACGTTGGAGATCAAGCGTCTACAGCAGCAAAACACAAGTGGAAGAAGAAACTATAATGTGAAAACTGAGAAGAACAAAAAAAAAGAAAGTAGAAGTGAGGGGAAGAAGGGAAAAGAAGGGAAGTAGAAAGGCCATGCAGAAAATGGAAAACTAAATGAATTGAATGAATTGAATTGCTTTTTATTGTCATTGCACAAGTACAAGTACTGAACAACGAAATTACTTAAATGAACTTGCACCTTGTGAGAACAGACAAAGACAATAAAACAATGAATGCAACGATTAGGAAAAATGAAAGATGGAGGTTACAAAACTACGAGAGCAAAAAACATTGAACACCAACTAGCAGAGGAGAAAAAAAAACAATATGAACATAAAAGGTAGAAACTGAATGGGGGAAAGAGAAAAAAAGAAGAGGAGAGAAAGAGAGAAGACAAAAGGATGCAAAGGATGGACAAAACAGACAAGCAGCAAAGAAAAGGGAAGCAATGAAAAGGAGAAACTAAAAACAAAAGAGCTAGAGACAAAAAGAGAGGAAGAGGACAGATGTATCAAAGAGGAAAGAAAAAAGCTGACACAGTCTGGACTCTTAGAGCTTTAAGCCTCACCAAAAGATGGAGGAAAGTCAGCTGAGAGAGGAGAAAAAGAAGGAAGAGGCAAGAATAAAGGACAGGCTGAGGGCTGAGGGTTTGTGTGGGTAAAATTGAAAAAGGCAGCAAGACCACAAGAGAAGAAACAACCTGAGCAGGAATTACAGGGAGAGGAGAAAGAGCAGCTGTGGGTGTGGGAAGCACAATATGACTCCTTTTCTACTGATGAAGAGCATGAAGAAAGATGTTCAGAAATAAATCGCAAACTGGTTTTAACCTACAAGAATATAAGAGAGGAGAACAAAGAATGAAGGAGAGACTGAGGGCTGATCAGCAGCTTCTGTGGGAATATGTTTTTTAAAAATGGAGCGCAATCACAAGAGACGGCCTGAACACGAGGGGAAAAAAGTCTCCAGCAGCTGCAACTTCTTGTAGCTGCCAACCGGATATGTGGGGCAAATAACGGTTCCTGTTCATCTAATGCAGTGAAGACCACAACAAAGAAACAGGAGAGAGACACAAAAATCCACAGAGACGCTCCGCAAAGTCGAGAGCTGGTTTAAAAACGCAATAAAACCCTGAAACATTTCCCTTACCTTTACTTTGTCCTGTATTTTTTTTAGCAAACACCAGCAATCAGGTTTTTTCATACCTCTGATCCTGAGCACTACGGATGTTTCTAAACCTTTGATCGGATTGATCAGCAGACACTGTGCTTGGCTCTCCTTTACCTGTAAAACTAAGATGCACCACACTTAATATGTAAATAAATAATCAAACTATGATTCGTTCTGCTCTCCACATTAACCTCAAGAATACAGTTATATTTGCTTGAATACAACACACAAACAATCAGGGATGATTTGATCACAATAAGTCAACATGTGTGCATCTCCAGTGAACCAGAGCCTGGCGTCATGCTGTGAAGCACAAGTCCCTAGTGAACCATAACACAAGTTCTGTTGACAAACATAAAAAATTGAATGTCACATTCATCCACCCAGACTAATCCACAACTCTGTGGTCTGCATCGCCACAACTATCGAGAACCACAATTAGCCAATACAAGAAACCAAAACAGGGTTGGAAAAACAGTATGAGTGGTAGAGGTTGGAGGTGACATCAGAGTTGCCAGTGATCTCTTATAATGCAAAACTGTGTTGCAATTAGGAGAAAAACATTGTGTTTCTTAATAAATCAACTTAAATGACAGTTTGCCCCAGGTTGAACTGAAAAAAAGAAAAGCAAAAAGAAAAAAACTGAAGCTGCATGTCACAGACTCTCTGTGCTGTTAATCAATTGGATGAGAAACAGAGGACAACAGAGACAAACTGCAGGTTAACACTCTCCTACTGCGTTGTTTGGATACGCAGTCGACTCTCTGTGGGCTACATCTGTGTCACTTTGTGCAAGGCAGCCATCGTGTTGCACAAATGACGCAGGCACCCACTGGGCCAGTAACAAGATGTGTCACCCCTTCAAATTTCATCAAAATCAGACCAGTGCTGTAAAAGTTAATGGCCTTTCAAAATTTGAAATATTGATCCTTAAGTGTTTTGTTTTGTTTTTGAAACACCAGAATGCAGTGCCAACATGCATCAACTTGCCAGATTTCATCAAAATCAGACCAACCGTATCTGAGATATCAAATTTTGAATTTTTAAATGGGGGGACTAAAACACGAAACCCCAATTAGATCAATATGTATTTTTTAAGGATAGGTGGATGTGTGTAGCTTTGTGTCAATCACCCTGATGGTGTGGGAGTGAAGGGATCTCAAAATCTGACATTGTGAGCTATAATTAAAGTGTCCTCATTAGGCCAGTCAGTGGAATTTCTAAATGCCAGAACACACTTTGAAAATGCATGACGCTTCCAAGTCAAAATGAGAGCAGTGGTGTCCGGGATGTCAGCTGATATGTCACATTTGATGGACAGACAGCCTGATAATCAGCTTCGCACTAAGAGTTATATGTCTGCTAACTGTGTGGTGGCAAATAATGTGAACTTACCAACATAAAATCTTTTGCCTCTCTCCTCCCTCTTGTTTCTTGTGGCATAACGTGATCCCATGTCAGTAATAGGGATAGGTAATAAATCATTAATAATATTACTTGTGTGCCATATATAGTCACAAAACATGCTTTCTTGGTGTTAAAGTTAACAAAATAGCTAATTGTTTCCTCTAGCTGCAATTTGGAGCCAATAACATGATAAACTGTATAGTGCAGTTTAAAGGGTGCACTGCCTAGTTAAGAGCTGAAAACATATTTGACCAATAAAGATAATTTAGGTGGAACAAGTCAAACAAAACCAGCTCCCCGTTATTTCAAGTTTATGGATTCAGTTTCAAGCCACATTTGACAGAGAGGTGTTCTTGTTAACAAATACTGACTGGCTGGTCCTACTATGAATTGTTAAATTAATTTGACTCTCTTCATTAGTTCTCATTTACCTCATGCATGTTCTCCACATCGGCCTGCAGTAATTTAGTGTCCTGCAGACGAATTCTTTTGGAAACATGCTGGACAACAAACTCAAAAAGAACCAATTAGGTGAACATAATCTTAATCGTCAAACAGTGTTTAGGGGCCTAGTTTTTATACAATATATAAAAACTATGGTTCTATATTACGTATATTAAAAACAGATTTCAGTTTCTATTACCGACTGTACCAGTTAAATTTAAGTAGTGGGAGTTAGCAGTTAGAGAGTGGGCTGCTGCCAGATTGTTAAGAGCACTGATACTACAAGAGTTTGCTAACTTGTCTCCGTGGGTGGGCTTCTCAGATACCACACACACACACACACACACACACACACAGACACACACACACACACACACACACACACACACACACAAAA
>OMLF01049097.1:0-22949 GCA_900302615.1 Holocentrus rufus | reverse complement strand
AAAATGAATCTATAATGACTATATCACCAGGACTTGGCCTACAGAGCACAGCGAGTCAACTGGCATCAATAAACTTACAATTATGCCAATATCAAAGAAAACTAAAATGTGAAACTTATTTTGCCTTCAGTCCTTTAATCCATTTGCTTGAAAATCTTTAATGTGAAACACCTTTATTTGTGTCTTAATTAACTTCAGTAAGTGTCTTTAACAGGGTATTTCTCTGTCCACCAATGATGGAGAGGTTCTTAAACACACATTAAGGAGGAGTAAATGTCTGACTAAGTCATCTAAAACACCTGCTCACAAGCAGTTTAACTACAAACCCCATATTACATTTACCATTACAACTTCTGGGGTCATATTCATAAAATATTAATGTCAGGTTAAGTTCACCACCTGTTTTGTCTCCCCTGTCCTTTCTTCTGCTCCCAAAGGAAACTTGCCTCATTTTTGGCCATTTCTGTACCCTCAAATTATCTGGCTGGGAAAATATGCTCCACTTTTCAACGCGCATGTGTGTGTGTGTGTGTGTGTGTGTGTGTGTGTGTGTGTGTGTGTGTGTGTGACATGTTTGAAAAAGACAAAAGAGCGAGAGCAAAGGGGAAGTAAAGAGCAAAGAAAAAAAGCAGGTGTTAGTTCACATTTAATGCAATTGCTCAAAGTTTTTAGAATTACCGTGGCTACCACCATAGCAGTGTGTGTATCAAAAAAAGAGACACATGTGCATACACACACATACACACAGAGACCCTGAAAGCCAGAGGGTGTTGTTTTAAGCAAAGAAAAGGCTTGTAATCGACTCGTTGTCAGATGGATATGGCCCTGTCCATAAATCAGTGTTTCATTGTTTCTAAGATGCTCTTCACCCTCTGGCCTCCTCTACCTGCACAGCGGTCCCAGGACCCCCAGTGACCTGCTGCCCACAGGCAACAGCATCCTCCCACCATTTAGAAGAATGAAACCAAAATCACCTAACAGCTCCAAGACCCGTAGGCAAGATCACTGTGCAGTGCCTGCCTGAGGACAGCTTGCATGTCTCTGTCTCAATCTCTGAAGCTTTGGTCGACAATAGCTGCATGGTGGCTTTAACTCTAACATGAGGCCATGACGACTTAAATTAAAACTCTGATTCCTATCTGTGTTCTTTTCAATTGTGGCCTGAAGGCAACCCACTCATCCTAATCCTGCAATAATATGGACAGACTGTAAACCTTATCTTTCTTACAGCCCCCCTGTAAAACATCAGACTTCCTTTCTATTTTGTTGTGCGTCGTAGATGCATTTATCCTCAGGGAAAAGTGACGACAGGGAAGTGAGTGAGGACAGAAGGAAACTGTGGAATTCAAGAGTGGATCGGGCCTGCAGAATTGAGACTGACAACTTTCCAAAGGTGCAACAGAGATCAATACTGCATGGCCGTTGACCCTGAAAAAGTTATGCCATGCTGCGGCTCACCGTGATGTCTTTGCAGATCTTCTGATATGACAGGTGACAGTGGTCTGGAGTGAGCTGGAAGGAATACTCCTCATTTTCGGTCGCACCTCGTCCACTTCCTCCTCCTCGTCCTTCTTCACCTCCTGTCAGTGCTTGATGAAGATCTTTGACATATCTCTCCCTGTCAACTCCCATGTCATTTGCTTCCCTTGTCACCTCATCCTCTGAAACTGGACACAAAGATCTTGGTTAGACATCTCTTATCCTGTTAAATACATTTTTGGGGCATTTCTGCCTTTTGGAACCGAAGAAAGAAACAGAGCAGAGGATCAGCTGCATTTCACTTGACAGTAGGTTCCAACATAAACATGTACTACACAGTGATGCATGAATGTACATGAAAAGGGATCTGAAGGGAAGCATGAAGAGAAACCGAAGAGAATGTCATCAGCTGTTGCACAGCTGCTCACATGGGGTCAAGGGTCCCAATTAACACATCAAACACTGAAACACAGAAGGTCCAGAAGCCCATACAGAGCCCGCACAGATCTGTCACAAGCCCATCTCTGCCTGTCAGCTCTGCAGACAGACAGCAGGAGAAAACTAGGGAGCAGTTAAGTTCCAGGTGTCCTCCCAGGGCCGGGCGTACTCATGTGCATATGTAACCACATGCACGCACAATGCTGAGTCGCACGTACAAAGACAAGCCTTGTAGGGCTTAATCCACATCGTACACCTGTAAGCTGCAGTATGGGAGTGAAGAAGGATGATGAAACAAGGTCACTGCTGTCCCTCTGGGTAAAGGACCAATAGTTACAGTATTATGAGATGAGGTTCAACCAGGTGCCTACACAGTGTGGACAGTCTGATGACTGGCAGACCTGGTCACAAACCTGTCTAGTCACTAGCATATGATAGAAGACTATTGTAAGCTTACAATTGTGAATATAACTGCAACAAACTTGTTTATAAAAGTTTAGCATTTCCCTTTGCAATTATGACTACAGTGATTAATGATAGAACTGCGTGTAAACTGCGTTTTGTATGTATTTTTACGGCCCATACCTTCTCCTATCCAGGCTGAGCTGCCGTCACTGAGAGCCAGTGTGAACCCCACACCCAGGTCTTCAGCCCAATCCACTCGCAGGAAGTAGGGGACGCCTGGGTCAGTGGTCACAGTGATCCTGCGGATTATACCACTCATGTCTCTCCAATGACCTCCAGACCTGCAGAGAATCAAAGAGAGGGCCTCAGGGACTCGCTGAGGCGGCAACACGATGTGTTTGACCTTGTGCACAATGACAAAATCTGGCCTGCACTGAAAGGGAACTATTGCACAAGAACATTTCAGACAAGATATGTTGTAGGCCTGACAGTATTCAGTAGGGCCTGTTTCCAAAAGGATCTCCAAGAGTCAATGACTTGACTCTTGATGTAAGAAATGGTCATCTTTTGTAGCAGTTACATCAGTGGGCCTCACTGTTTTATTGTTTAGATTTAGTAATACAAGTCTTGATGTGTGTGTGTGTGTGTGTGGGTCTTGTACAAAGGCCTTGCTGACTCAGTGGACCCACAGGGAGATGGTTTGGCAATGGAGCGTGGGCGCCTTGACCACCAGTAAGGTAATTACACACAGTTTAAGCAAATAAATAAAAAATACAACCCCAACGACTCAATCTAATCGATATTTGGTAGAGATGTTATTACAATTGCAAAGGGTAATTTAATAGTGCATGAGCTTGAGATACAGCATTCGTTGAAAATACTACACTGCTGACAGAGTCTATTGACCAAGCCAATCTGTGAGTGCTGTGGATGTCATCATGCCCTCGGGGTCCTGTCTCCAAGATAACTGATTCAGTTAAAATTCACTCAAACACCAGAGACGAATTACAGTTAACAGATCAATTACAAAAGTGTTTATCTAAGGATTACAAAAGATGCTCCTTCGCTCTATTGGTGCTGCTTTTTTTCTTCTTGAAGACCCTGAGAAACTTTTACTTGATTACGGATGTCCAGGTCAGAACACGTGATTACAGCTTGCACGTGAAGTGAGAGGTGAGTTGGACAGCTTCCCTACTTAAATACAGGGCAAAGTGTGTGGAGATGGAGGGAAAAGGACAGCTAAATTGGCACTTGGCCAAGTTGGACATGTTTGAAAAAATGAAAATGAGCCCCTTCAGAGAGTGTGCCATAAGTTATGACGTGACCGCACGTTTTTGTTTTGGGGTTTTTGTGTTTTTCCCTGAAAATCGTCTGACAGAGCAGGTGGTCAAGGTGATTCAAAATGAGAGATCCAGCTGAGACCTGACACACGAACATACCCGCTCCAACGCACACACACAGAGGAACATTTCAGTAGATTAAAGTTGACCCTTTGTGCTCCAAGAAGGGTGAAGGGTGTGGCTGGAGCGAGGGGCCGAGCAAGATGAGGGAGCTGAAGGGTTCAACTTTAACCTCATAAAGTGAGCCCAGCTACTCATTAGTTACTGTAACATCTGCTCTGAAGGGACGATGACCCTGTGGTAATGACAGAAGGACACTCCAATTAAATAAACAGCTCTGTCTCTCAGGAATGGGGCAAAGCGCAGGGGCCTTCAAAGCCAATCCTGGAATTTTCCTGGTAGCTTCTGTCCGATCACTCGATTTGCAGATTTACAGACATAATCATTAGATCCCTAAATCATCAGGCAAAGCTCCACCTCCACCTTTTGCACGTAGAACTTAAGCGGTCATTCCCTTTCCTTACTCTTTGGTCACATATGAGAACAGCTAGACATGATCTAAATGGTGCAGAAAGTCCAAGGCAAAAGTAGGCAATTTCAAGAGAGACCAGTTAAAAAGACAGCCTCTAATTACCTATAATGTTACTTAAATGAAGAGATTGCACACAGTGGAATAGCAAAGGCCGCTAACTATCACTTTAATGGGCCCTGACTGACCATTAGGCTAGTCATTTCACTGTCCTTTCACTGGACTTTCTCCTCATGCTTTCAACAATACATTAATAATTGTTTCAAGCTGAAAAAGTACCTCTCCTTGACTAGTCCACAGTAGTCATGACCAGTAAGGAATTCATTCATTAACCATCCCAATCATCCACTGTGCATTTGGCTTGTCCAAGCCATTTCACAAACAGAAAAGCATTATATTTAGGAAATAGCTAATATAATAATATAATAACTTGCACTGCATTATAACAAGGCCTAAAGGCCTAAACCCCTGTGTGAATACCTCTACAAGTAAAGTTATGGGTCTAAGGTGTTCAAAAATGGCTGACAGCATGAAAATGTCAGATGTCAGTGACAGAAACTGTAGAAAGCATGACCTCAACTTTGATGTATGTTTCAACAGAAGGACAAGGTTTAAGTAGACTAATAGAACTTCACCATAGACAGTTTTAGTGCTAATACTCTTGACGGTTGGCTTGCAGGAGAGTTTGTGATGTACTGGTCACAGGTCAGGGTCATGCTCTGCTAGTCATGACAATGCAAGATTTTCACCTGCGGACACTAGGTTTTCCTAAACTCCATATAGCTGAAAAGAGTTCATGTTGCCTTAGGATCACAAAAAGCATTTGAGATTGGAATGAGAGATGCAAAGTGGAACGGATTTCAGACATTTATATAACAGTACTGGTTTTCCTCAGTGAATTATGTTGCCAACCAGAGCTTTTTGGTGGATTCCAAGGTGACAGAAAAAAATAATAATAATAAAAAAATATATAAATAAATAAAGCATGCCTGCTGCAGCCTTCCTGATGGAAACCAAAAGCAACGCCAAAAATCTTTTTGCACATTTTCGTCATTTTGCTCCAGAAGAAGCTTATGCCAGTTTCAGGTTAGCAGTCAAAAAGAACCTGGAAGCGCCTGATGCATAGTTTTTTACACTACATCAATATGATGTATTTCAAACATTGAGGACAGTATTTATTTTGACAAGGGAACAATTATTTTGCCAAAGTAAAACATATGTTGCTAACCTTCCGGGCTTGACCTTTTGACCTGAGCTGTTTTCAACGAACACACTGAAACCTCAAACTAATCCTGGATACAACTCAGCAATGAGAGGCCATTTTCAAGTGTCTCCAACATTCACACAGTTTGAGTTATAGTTGTGAGAACCTGGCTGAATCAAGCAAATTCAAGTGGCTTCTTATCACTGTCAGAGACTCTGCCACACAGCCAGTCACAGCCAAACACCAATGGTGTAATTAGCCTAATTCACATTCCCAACATGCTCTGCAGTTTGCAAAACTCATGACTTGTTCAAGGGTGGCAACATCAAAG
Organism: Holocentrus rufus; assembly: GCA_900302615.1. Taxonomy (NCBI): domain Eukaryota; kingdom Metazoa; phylum Chordata; class Actinopteri; order Holocentriformes; family Holocentridae; genus Holocentrus; species Holocentrus rufus. The sequence continues at coordinate 17,223 of OMLF01049097.1, read as the reverse complement.
AAAGCTTGCGAGCATTGTCACTACAATAGTTAAAGGACTTTCCCTACAACCAGAACTTAAAAGGAGCTTTTCACTCTTGCTTGAGGGATGTTTTGCCCTTGGCATAAAAATATCAATGCTGCTCTGAATCAGCTATGCTTGGTGGACAGTGTTTAATTTACTTGTTTGTTGTAATCTAACGATTTGACAAATGTTTTAAGACAGGTTTTATAACATATGTATTCTTGCTGATCAGCATTCAACATTAAACTGCCAGATTCTGTCATGGAGTTTGACTCTTCATATGGAAGAGAACATGCATATGGGTTGCATCAGACCCTGATCAGACAAATAAACAACTCAAGTAGTCAGACGGTTACTGTAACTTAAATTGGTCAATATAAACCTAATTACATTATGATGACAAGTCTCTTAGCAGCTCATGTGCTGCACTGACAAACCAGTGTCTCCATTCTCCATATGCAAGAGATAATTTATGTGTGGTTTGCAATACGGAAGATTTCTTCTTACATTGATGACACCCAAGGAGTGTCTGGGATAGGAGGGTTGAGCGGAATTTATGAAACATGGTTTAAATACAATCAAGATGCTGTCCTTGCTGCATGGGTGGAGGGAGGGGACTCCATTGTGAAAACTTTTTGAGAAGGGGGGACCACAAACATTTCAGCATAACGTCAGCACGAAAGAAAGCAACCCTTGCTACAATCATCAGTCAATTAACTTTAAATTATACTGTGATAGAGATACGCACTTCTCCTTCCCTGACCGTTTACAGATGTTTCTGAAAGGTCGTTGAAACCTCAATTGTAGCTACAGACTTTAATTTCACTGTGATTCAACGCAGATATTATGAGGGACCATGCAACAACTTCCGGGTCTCATGTGTTGCCAATTTGCTACAGTCGGTGACGTCTCAGCGTAAATACAAGTCCTCTGAGGCATACAGATTTATTACTTCAAGAAGCCAAGTGTCGCAGACCTAGTGTAATTGATTTCCACATCACTGGTAACGTTATGCCTAGCTTAACGTCGCGCTCAGCTACATCTTGGGTGTCACTTTGAGACCAAAATTACAAGATTTTTAGGTGTGGGAAAACTCCTAATAAACTCTATTCTGCATAATTGCGGACAGTGACTTACGTATATGCTAACTACTCCGATGTCCGACCGATGGGGTTTCTCTGTGAAACTGAAATCATAGCAGCACCTCCTCTCACTAACTGACAGTCACAGTTAAACTCTCTTCTTCAGCCAATCAGCCAAAGAAGTGCGGAGACTTCGTTATCGTAGCGTCCTTTCGTTACGTTACGTTACGTTACGTTACGTTACGTAAGTTCCAGGGAGGAGGAAGTGTGATGTGGCTTTGAGTATCAACAAAAATGGTAAGGCTGTCTTTATCGATTAACTGGTCAAACTCTTGCACATTAGTTCATTAGCTGGAACTGAACCATATATTTTACCTCTAAAATGCATCGACATGATCAGCTGTATCAACTGCGCGCATTTGGTTGGATGTAGAACGCCAGCAAATGCTAACCTACCTAGCGTTAGCTAACTGCTAACTTTAGCCAATCTATCCCATTCCGCATAACGTTACATTGTTCCTAACATTTTTTTCGATCAACATAGCCACTTTCAAGTTGTGGTGTTATTCGCTTGATGACGGAGGCGACAGTTTAGCTAACAAAGCTCTGTTATCAATATGAGGATAAATATCGGCATCGACCTATTTAGAGTTGCTGTGCCACGTAGCTGCACCACAGTCACTTACTATATAGAGCATGCATTTGTGTGCATGCTGGAAGGTTACATAGTCGGCTATTAATTGGTGTTAAAGGATTATGTATTACAAGCTTGAGATGACTTGACTATCTGAAGCTAAGGTTTCGAAGTGCTAGGCTGATGTGTTGTTGGTACATATACTCTGAAGACCTTACCTTCTGTTTTCGTGGCTTATTTTATATAGGCTGCAGTATGCACTGCAGTTTAGATTTGCCCATGACACTGATGTGTGTCTGTGTATGTGCGCGTACATATATGTGCATGCAAATTTTCAACCCCATAACCGATATTGAAAGTCCCAGTAGGAGCCACAAGTACTCCAATCATTAGATTACTGGATCCAAGTGTCATTGTTTTGATGTCCTGTAGTCCTGGGAACTTGGATCAGTTTAATTCAAACAATATAAAATCATTGTTTTTTTTACATTAAATGTATCACTCTCATCTTTCTCTCTCATTTTACAGTCGGCCATTTTCAACTTCCAGTCACTGCTAACGGTGATTCTCCTGCTGATCTGTACCTGTGCCTACATCAGAGCTCTGGCTCCCAGCCTGCTAGACAAGAATAAGACTGGGTATGGTCATATAAGATTAATTACAACATGACTACTCTGCAAGTTTCCTCAATACATGGCATTCTTTCTGTCTGTCTTTCTGTCTGTCTCTGTATGTGAGACAATTTCACGTCAAACCACATAGCTAAACCTGACAGGTCAGTGTTGCTTCACTCATCAACAAACATGCATATCTTGTGGAATATGTATAAAGACCTTTTTTGACTTGTTAGAGTCCACCCACCAATTCAGTGTGCAGTCAATCTACCAAGCAGAGCTTAATTCAGTAAAAAAAAAAAAAAAAAAAAAAAATTAGAACTTCTTCACTTGTTTATTTCTCTCTTTATCCCACCAGACTAAAGTTAAGTGAGTAATGTGAATCATTGTGAAAAGTTACTAATTATTGAAATTAATGCGGCTTTTTAGATGGAATGTATGTATTCTGCAAGGTATGTATTGTATGCTTGCAACAGGAGCAAGGCAATATTAAACTGCTATATTTTGACATGCAGTTTGATGATTCTGTCCGACCCTGAGAGAAAGCACTTAAACTGACGAACATAGAAGCAGTTACAGAGAAGAGATGACTTTGGAGTTCCAACTGAAGTTGAACAAGGTTACTCATGAGGTTGAAAGGGATAAAAGTTTTATCTTAAGGTGGAATACAATTCTGTGAAAAATATTTCATCTTAATCTTATGGCTCTGGACATTATAGGCCATGTCATGAACATGAATCATCCCTAATAGCTACAAACCTGAGAGTTAGGATTTCATAGATAATACTGGTGCAGCCTCCCCTGTGATCTGGATGAACAGAGTTTATGAACATGCGCCTTGGGTTTAAGCACAAATGGACTGTATTTCACTAAGTGCGATGAATTTCAAACCTTCCTGGGTCTTCAGCGATCTTTTCTCACTTAACCAGTTAATTCTAAATACTCTCCTTCCACATGTCATTTCAGATCACTGCAATATCTTTTTTCTCTCCATGGGAGAAAAGTCAGTGTTCAGTACGAACCGAACCGTAACAGACGTTAAATTTGCTGCATGAGTGAATGCTAAAGTCCAGTTTGACCCTGCTTTCAGTTTATAGCTTTGGTCTTATTGACCCAAATCATTCCTCTCAAGGCTACATGAGAGACGAGGACCAGGAAGCACACAGGGTCTTGCCATGTTCCCATGTAACAAAGTCGTCAGCTTAGCTGCTTAGTTTATTATTTCAGCTAATAAGGAGCTCTTCATTGAAGCTAGTAAAGTAGCAGTAGGTCTATATTTTCATCATCATTGGATCATTGTTATTCTTGGATGTACAAGCTCCATGATTCACCTCTAATGAGTCTGAGGCAACCCAAGAACACTCACACGTACACACTCTCTCTCACACACACACATACACACCCCTTTGGAGTGAGGAGGGGAATCGTCCTCAGACAAACACACAGGACTGAAAGTGGCATATGGGATGATTTAATATTTTTCCCTCTTGATTGATTTGTTGACTAAGACATGAACCAATATTTTTGTTGATTTAGTGCCACATATTATACAAATAATTCTGGCGTGGTTTGGTTAAGCCAAGAATCTGGGGAGAACACCGTGGTTAAGGAAAAAGAACAGTTTAATCTCCCAACAAATTGTAACCATTTATCCTCTGTACTTAAAAACATAATATGGTCCAGCTAAGCCTAAATCATGAGAGAAAAATGAGCATTTAGGCCAAGATTTATCCTGTCTGACAGACAAAAGTTTGGAATGGAATGCTGACACCCTCTGGTCAGCAGAGTTTAAAGACGTAGGCTTTCATACAATACTGGCAACGGAAATTTCACTTTTACACACCAGAATATGTAAACAAATGTGAAAACAGGAACTACATGCGATAAGGCTGTTTGTAATTTCGTTGTTTTGTCTTTCAGGCTTCTAGGGATTTTCTGGAAGTGTGCCAGAATAGGTAAGCCATGCTTGTTAATTAATTTGTTTTTGATTAACTGCTGCCAAAGCTGTGATCTGACAGATGTGGTCCTGAATTTCACTTGTTTTTCTCTAATTCAGGTGAGCGGAAGAGTCCCTGGGTGGCCTGCTGCTGTGTCATCATGGCTTTTAGTATCCTGTTCCTACAGTAGCAGCCCAAAGAAGAATCCAAATGGAACGGTTGGAAAATGAACAGACAACAAAGCATGGACAGTTCGATCCTAGAAGCACAACAGAAACACCAGTGGTTGACACTCAGATAATGTAAAAAGGGAGAGCCATCACCACTCACCATGGCCAAGGAGAGAGAAAATGTGTCTGTGTCGGAGGAGGGGTGAGCAGATAGCCCCAGAGTGTGTCTAGATTTCTCCAGGGACTTACAGGTCTGCCTGTGTGTGTGCTTTTGTGGAATGTTTACTACAGATGTGTGTGTGGGGGGGGCCAATGTTTCCTCTGTTATCTGCCGTTTGGGTGAAATTTTTAAGGAAGACGTTCATGTTCTGTCATCACTTGTGGGATCAAATGCTCTGGAGTTTGTCCAAACATTTCAAACAGTTGCTTAAAAAAGGCATTTTCCAATTAATTTGCTAGTTATTCCTTGTGTCACATTTGTATTTCTCTGAAATCCTCTACAGAATGGATCGTCCTAATGAAATGTCACATGATTCACAAGGAAACCTGTGTTTGTAAACTGAAGTATAATGAGGCATGATTGCAAATGATCTTAGCAGCCTCTGCATAACCTGTGCCCTATTGTTATATTTGGGAATGGTAATCACATTATACAGTAAACAAAAATGTTAATAACCCATCAGGTGTCCAATTGTCTTACGTATTTGCCTCAAAGAACTACTGATGTTTTTAAAACCAGTCAGTTTGGCGCTATTTATTAAAGAACATTTTTTGGAAATCCAGTTTGAGATGGTTGATTTTTGTCATTGAAACATTTTATTGCTAGTGTACCTCTGTTGTACCCAGCTTTGTCAATACCACAACCCCGCTGTAAGATAAAATGTTATTTATAATGGGTTCCAGAAGAGGAAAATACACGTTGATCCTAACTTGTAAACCTTTTTGTCAATATTGTTTCTCTTCAAGGACTTTAAAATACAACTGCAGGATTGCAGCAACTCCATAACTTTGAGAGAGGGAAGCCTCTGTTTAAAACACATTTCTAAAAAAAATCTGTGGTTCTGTTACAGTAAAACCCTCTCCCTAAGAGCTGCTGCAGGCCACATCTGAGGTACTTTGGATTCCTTCCGGAGTGAGATGGACTGTGAGAAGTTTGTGAGGACCTCGTTAATAACCCTGCAGCCAACACTCAGTTTTAATGCAAAAGAACTGCAGCTGATCGTACCACATTATCAACACGACATCACCAGTTTTCTGCTCCCTCTAACAAACAATAGTGCAACTGTCTAGTATTCAGTCCCGTGCAAGAATTTAATTAGACAGAGAATTGAAAGCCACATTTCACTGTCACGCTCAAAACCTGAAATTTGACTGGATATCACAGTTGTGCTCTCAAGTACTGAAAAGTTCAGGAAAGACCCTAACCCTAAGTCCAGGCTTCCTTGGGGGTTGGTGGTCCAATTCCACATTATAAAGTGATATTCTTTTTGCTGAACTCATTAAGCTCAAGTTAATTCATCCTTATGCCAAAGCTGTGACATTAAAAGCAAGATTTTAGAAGTATATCATCTGATTTAAAAAAATGTAAAGACATATCCCCATGTTAACTGTCAATCACAATTATTGGCTCTCCCATTTTATCGCATCCTAAAAAATACTAACATATATTGATAAAGGAAATCATGGTTCTGTCATGCAAAGGTCATTGCATTTTGTGAAGGTAAACCAAGGTAACAGCAATCATCCTCAGTTACAGCACTTTAGAGAGTTCACTATCCACTACGATAACATTTCTTCTTCTTCCTGTATGACAGAGAGCAGCAGACAACTTGTTGACACAGTTCACCTTTGATACTCTAATCAGCGATGACTGGCCAGATCCTAACACCCCCGCTTCAACCCCTGTTAGGGACCGTGGATACCATATTAGTGTGCATCCGTTTTGGCGCACCCGGGTTAAGATAAAAGCATCAAGCGAAGCCTGCCGGTAATGCAGTGATTATCAGGCAGTGACGCAGAAACAGGAGACACAGAGGAGCAGGAGGCTCTCAGTCATCTGCTTCTATCTTGAGGAGGAGAGATACTGGTGGACTAGAGGGGCAACACAAGTACACTGAGCCGAGCCCGTGTTTTGGGTGATGATGAAAGGGGAAAGATAGGGAGGACCGGAATTCACATTTTGTGATGTGTTCCTCCATCTGATTATAGCAGTCCCATTACATGTTGGACAGATCACAGCCTAATCCCTCTGGTTTATTCACACAAAATTAACATTCATGAGAAGAACGTTTGAGTCCTTTGTAGCGCAGCGATAAATCACAAAATCCTGCAGTAAACAGGGACAAAAATGAGCTTGGTAGATGCCAGCTGAAGGGCGTGGTTCAAGGGATATCTTGTGACAACTAGTCTTTTTCAAGCTCCTGAAAGCTTGATTTTACTTTATTGCATAGATTTTATGCAGCGTAATCCCCCGAAAGCCTTGGACACAGTTGCTGAACAACGACAAAGAAGAATATCTGGCAGTGCCTTGAGAACTGAACGCCTAAAACAACATTTGGACCATTCTTCTTGTTTGTAATGTGACTGTACTGGTCTCTTCTTGTTCTGTGTAATATATTTTAGTTGGCTGATCAAAATTTACGCAAGTTGATGCCAAGTGGCTGAGGACATGAGAAAATAGACCTTCTCCTTTTCAATGTGTCATTATTGTGTTGTACAAGTCGTTTGTGCTGCATCATTACTTTGCAGTCCGTGGTGTTTATAGTGTAAAACTAATCTTGAGTGTCTATTGATCAATTAGTTAATTCATGTACAAAATGCAAATACAAACAAATATACAGGCTGGGTATATAAAATAGTATATAGGCCTATCTTAAACAATTGTATCACAATTGAAATTGCATAGGCCAGATCATTTCAATTTAATATATTTCAATTTCTGTCATCAATTGTGTTCTTATTAAAAGTAAACAATAGGATAGCTTACCTTAAGCAATGTTTAACAGTGTAACTGGCCCCAATACAAATGTTTTGGTTGGGCCCTTTCACACACACACACACACACACACACACACACGCTACACTGCCAGCCTCTCCATCACATTTAACATAGCAGGCATATCTATCACACAGCAGACAGTTGGAAAAATGTCACTGCCAAGAGGTCCACTGCACCACCCATCACACCACACCCATGGTAGGCAACACGGGCAGCATTCCTCAACCCACCACAGACAACCATAAATCAAACAAACTTACCATACAGATTTCATGGTCAATAAACAAACAATAACATTGGTTGATTATGACAGCAAAAGTGAAATTATGGTTTGCACACATTAGCTCTGGGCTCAGGTGTTTTCAAAAACATAAAGGCCTAGACCAGTGCAAACACCAGCCAACAAAACCAAAGAAAAAAATGTTTGTTTTGGGCTTCATTTCATTATTATTTCTGACCACTTGAATACCTCAGAACTCCTAATTACCAGCACCACCTTCAATTTCAGACATCAGAGCATACGCAGATTTTCAGACTAAGCCTCCAGAGCCAGTTACCCATAACAATTCTCTTATTATCCATGTTTTAGTAATGAGGAGGATAAATAACTTGATTACTTACCAGAAAGCCTTCCCCCTTAAACCCACTTACCCTTTGTTTCACACGTTAGAGGAGCAGCCCAGGAACTGTGACACTATGAGGTGGCATGAAGTTTAGAACTCTAATCCAAAAGACCTCATTTAATGCAATATTGTGTTTAATGCACCGTTCATTTGCATCACTAGCTGTGGTTAATGTCAGCTGTGATATAATAAATGTGAGTTGCTCCCTCTGTGGCGAACTGAATATGATTGATGCAGGTAGTCAGGAATCATGACGACCTAACAGGATGGCACAATACTGAGCTCGTTCTGCTTCATTTCCAGCTGTTTTCCCCAACTGATTGTGGAAAATCATTCTCAGCTGAGAGATGAGGACATTTGCATGGAGGCAAAATCAAATGTCCCTGAATCTTTCATTGCATTTGTGTATTTTTCCTTAAGTAGATTATTAGAAAAGTGCATAGTGCTTCTAATGAAGCTCTACGCCGAAATATTAGCAGTAACTCGTATCAAAAGTCATTTTTAATGTTTTTGTGTGGGAGTATCTGAAGTGCATTATCCTTCATCGTGTGCGTCTTCCTTTGATCATGCAGGATAGTCTCTTTCACTCGTTTGAGAGCTTCAAAGGCAATCAGGCTAATAAACTCTCCACCGTCTCCTGCTGAGGGGACCAGAGGTGTCCAAACAGACCTTGGCCTTTCAAAGTGTCGGCGGGGCCTAGCTGAGTTCACTGCACTGCCTCGGCTGTAGGGAGGGACTGAGTGGAAAACAGGGGGAGGAAACAGAGAGAGATGTGGCTTGATAAAGAGAGAGAGTGGGAGACAGGAGACAGGAAAGAGAGGTGGGTCGTACATGAATAGGTGTATGAGATGGAGTGGATTAGTCCTAATTATTCTGCAGGCCAACCATTAAAGTCTCTCAGTGCTCACCCTCTCCTTGACCCCATGTTTTCCCCCTTGGTTATTTATTTAAAAGCTTGTGGTTTCTTGGTTTATTGATTCCTGAGAGGGCAAGTCTGCTCTTGTTGTGGTTTCAGCCACAAGCAGCCATGAACCTAAACTCTCTCCTCTATAGACAAAGAGGATTGCAAAGCCTAGGGTAATAACATAGATTAAAAAAGCCTGACATCATATTCCTACTGTGAGCCTTTGTTCTGTCCTCACTTCCTCATTTGGTACTTGGGACCCCTATTTTCTGCCTCTGAGGGGAGGGAACGAATGCAGGTATGACAAGAGTAATGCTGCCAGCTGAAAGGCACCAATATCCTCGATGTAGGGTAAGTCTGGGTCGACAGGGAGCGTGAATGAGTTTACAATGGAAACTAGATAGCCCTGCCGGCTTAAACAGATATACACATGAGCTTGTACATTAAGAGTCACGATGGGGTAAGACCCAAGCCTTGTAGGTCACCTTAACTCCTAACACATGTCGTCTTTTGCCAGCAATTTTATGGTAACAACAGAAAATTTTAAACACGGTCCTGTCAGACAGTTCCCTGTGGCCACAGAAACTGGGGCACTGCATGTTTCCTTTGAAGGTGGCATTCACAGTTTTCTCCGAGGACGTTTTGCTCCACGCTCATTTGCCTAAGGCAGAAGTTGTCTTTCTGTAACAAGCCAGTCCCACATCGCTGCAGAGCCCAAGGTCTGTGTCACTGGAGAAGTGGCAGTGATGGTAAGACAGCTAGGAAGCTTGCAGGACTGGAGATGCTGACATAAAAGTAACTTTCGTTGCGCATCTGGTCTGATGGCACGCAAAGGGTCAATCATGCGTCATGGTGCTAATGTGACAATGTCTGCTTCATGGAAGTATTCAGGTTGAAGATTTCAAGATGACAGCATTAATACAGGTCAATCAGGAATTGGGAGATGCAAATTATCCTCGTGCCCCCCTCCTCATCCCCATTCATTGTCTGTCTCTCTCTCTATCTTGCTGTTACTCACTTCTCTGAAATAATCACACACGTATTAGGAGTATTAGATTCCACCTTCTGTCTTTCCCACAGCAGCAGTGCTGTGAACATTACAAGGCAGAATCTGAATCAGATCCCAGCTCTTGCATCATGTCAAGTCAAGGCACGTTTATTGCAGCCTTTAATGACAGTTACAATAGAAATGGGATTCCAAATGCCCATAAGTAATAAACAATAAATTAAAACAAGTATCTATCATGGTTTGTCTCTTGTAATTAAGAACATCTAAGACTAACGGAACACCAACATTTCAGAAGGATTTATCAACAGCGACATCGACTGGGTTCTGTACTTGTCTGAGCACATGATTTCCTGGTAAAAGGTTAGGCCAGCACCTGAGCCTAGTGAAAGTACGTCATTCCTCAGAATTTTGCTTTAGTCACTGTCTTATCTTCTGTGTCACTGATGATCCATAACATTTTGTATTCAAGTTGTCTTCCAAACATGCAAATGAGACGAGGAGTCATTGAGTCTTACACAATAACAGAGATACCAGGGCGATGTTCAAACTATCATCCTTGACATGCATCCCAATCTCAAACAGTATCTCTTCAGTCCATTGATGCCTGGATTCATAAAGAGTGTCAGACTGTAGCTGTCACCAAACACACCTGTTCTCAGTGGCTGCAGGTAAACCATTAATGTTAATTAGCATGGAGACAACTCGATGCAGCTCAGTGGCATCAAATCCTGCTCATCTGTTCAAATTGCGTGTCTACTGGCATCTTCCATCTGTCCAGGGCTTAACATTTACTCTTTAAGTATTTATTTTAGTGCTGGCTTCTCTTAGCTAACATGGCATATTTCTATGATAAAGGATCACATGCTCTGTATGAGAGGACTGGATTTGCAGAGGGTGGATTATCCGTAACCTTATCTTCTTTGTGTCTTTGAAACAACTGCCACTAGTCTTCAAACGAGCCCTTTTCATTTGTATGTGTGTGTGTGTGTGTGACCTATAATCATGCTCAGTGAAAGTGGGGCACAGAAACGGCCGGATATGTGCAGCACAGTATGTAACATGTGGATCTCCTTACTTTAACAAGACTCAGTCACTTGTAATTTGGGGTCTTGTAAGTTTATTGCACTCTACCTCTGTGTCATTCAGCCTTACAACCTGCAGATTTTCCACAGGTGATTTCCAAAGCAGCAGACTCTACAGTGTCATTCATGAAATTCTCAAAATATCTTCACCTATTGAATTGCATGAACTTGCCGTGTAAATATATATATTTTTCAGCAGTCGTCCTTCCTGTTTAACACTGCGAAGAAACATTTTACCACCACACAACAAGTTAAACTGTACGCGGTTGCTGTAAACGATGTTTTATGCATACTCCCCTCCTGGGATGGAGCTACCATGTTAAAAAAGATGAGAGGTAACAGTGTGAAGTGCCTCCAACAGCCAGAGTTTCAAGTTCCTCTATCACTTCCAGGAAGACCACGGAGTGTTTCCACTTAGGCAGTTGAGATGGCCGCCCGAGTCCAGCAGGCAGGTTTCCAGACATGAGCTGGGACCAGGAGAGGTTTCTGTCCCCTTTTTCTTTTCTCTTTTTTTTCCCTTTGTTTTTCCTTCATCTGTCAGAGCTACCATAGGAACCGCGCAGTTGATGGGACAGTTCATACAACAGCTTGCTCTTGTACAGCGGAGTGAAGCCAGCTGATCAGTGACAGCGATACCAGACTCCAGTACTGAGGATGTTAGGAACCTGCTGGTGAGGAAATGGGACAGTTTTTACACAACCGCAGACACACACACACATACACACACACACAATGCACATGTGCATGCATGCAGCAGCTGAAGCACACCATCTAGGCTAAAATTTCATCAAACGGAAAGATCTAACGTCCGATTCTTTTATGAGCGAACATTCATGACCCTTGCCCGCTCTCCTCTCACTGGCCACGTCTTTCCCTTCCAGAGTGCCTCATCGAGTCCTCACAGAAACAGTTCACTTCAGTCCAGGCTTCATCTCCTGGAAACCAAACAATGCTCCTTTATACAAAGCCCATATGAATACATATTGGCCATTAGGTTATTCTTAAAAAGGATATTGCACTAAGTGTTACACCTGAGCAGTGCGTTATGGAAACATTTAAAACATTCAGATCTTGTATCAACCTGATCACTCATGCAATGCTTTCTCTGTATGACGCAATCGCATAGGCTGTTCTTTGTTTTTGCTCTGTTAAAGGGTTCACCATGGCACACATTAGTGGGGAGTGGTCCGGACTGAAAGAGAAAAGGCTTATTCATCCCAAGACATGAGAGTCTGCGAACAGCTTACATTACATTCGTATTACTCTCACACTGCGGATAGACTCTCATGTGGCTAATTTATATTTTTTATTCCTATCATTTAACCACCATGAAATTGCATCCATAACATTCTCAATTTAAAGGCTGTGTAATACCAACTGGCAATTTGGCCCCGTGTTACACTTCTCAGAGAAGGAAACTAGATTTGTTTAAACTGATAGTCACTACTTTCCCAAGACACTTAATAAATCCTGGCCGATATGTGCACTGCTAAAATCCTCGCCCATCTCCAATTGGATTTCATTACAGGTACAAAATATTGATGAGAGAAGATTTCACCGTGAAATCTGGAAGGTCGGTCGATAATATGTGTTCTGTGAGCCTTTTCCTTTGCTCCACGAGATCACTCTCTGAAAACATTCCTGATTTGCAATGCCTGTTCCACATCCCTACATAAAGCGCAATCATAACTTACTTTATTAGTCTATAATCCTCTTTGCAGAGACACTTTTCTCACAGTCTCACACTGCCCTGACTTAAAATGACTTGTGGTGGTTCATCTATTTTAATGGTCTCCATGAAAACAGAGGAAGTATAATATTTTGGTTGGTGTAGGACTGTTGTCCTACATTTACTTGGGAGTAATGCATAGCGTGACCACAATAGTAGATATCATGTCCTGGCATAATAAAGTGTTCCGTATGACAGCAGTGCTACTCATAGAGCTGCGGTGACGACAGGCTTATCTGCAAAATGTAAGCATGCCAAGATGACTAGTTTGAAATAACTTGTTTGAAAATACTGTCAGACGCCCATCTAGATACCCAGGAAAGCAAACTCATGGGCGTACCTCGTGTTAAGAAACATCAACAATGAATGATCTAGCGTTATACTGCAAATTGAATACAATGGCTCTGCAGTGATTTAGAGCATGACAAACCTAAATATCTTAATAAGTGGCACAAAGTTTAATGGAAAAGTCCTGTTTCTATTTACTCTGGGAGTGTTTCTCGTTAGTCGGCCCTCCATGTTTCTGTCGTGGTTCAATCTACTGTAAATGTCCTTTGGCAACATCGCCTATTCCATATTCACACCATATTCACGCTCAGTTGACGGCAGGATCTGGTGCAGTGAAATGAAAATAACGGGACGGCACTCCTTTCTGTTGAGCAAACACAATCCTCTTTTGCTGATGCTCTTAGTTGTGAAACCTTTAGGGTCACACAGATGAAATTCAAATGCACTCCACAAATCTCAATCTGTCCAGAGTTGTCAAGGTCTATTTCATTTTGTGAACGTTTCTCAGCGGGATAGGGCCTTTCAAACATGATACTAGCCATGTTAGAGAGTGTTTTGTCTTCACATTATGTCCCTGCTGTGTTGGGAATTGCTTTCTTTGGCACACAACAGTATTTTGGCTGCTGATCAATGTAAATATTAATCAGGCAGTTAGGAGCAGGCATTGGATGATAGATGCTTATGCAAATGATAAAGGCACTTTCACTTCTACTTTGAAATAATACTGATATATTTAACCACAGTTTTTATGTCAGGGTCGGTGCCATCAGCATGTTCTTAAATTAGCATAATGTGTTTTTCTAGTGAATTCATGAAATCTTACAAATGTCTAGTATGTGTCAGCCAGTTAACCTTGTTATATGGTTTAATATGACCACGACACTTGGCTGTTATCAGTCTGATCCGAACCTTAGATTCAACAGAGAGATCAGACCGAAACACGATGCTTTTAGTATTCCTCTGCCCAGCTGAACTTTCAGGAACAAGTGGGAGTTCGGCACTTTGGAGAGTATTCATGACTTTAAAAAAGACAAAGGGAGCTCCAAGTTTGAGTGATGAAAGTCGGCAGAAATTGCTGAGGCATTGTAGCACAGAATGATGAAGTGACTTGAAATACTGAGATTACAGGATTGCTGTTACTTAATGGATGTTAGACATTAAAATATTTCAGATAAGACAGGCTCCATACTGCCTGACCGCTGTCCTAATGTGGCTGGAATTCTTCTTCTTCTTCTTCTTCTTCTTCTTCTTCTTCTTCTTCTTCTTCAGCATGATGTCACTATATCACTGGATTAAATGCCTCATATGTACTCTTACTATTATTGCTAGTAGCTAAAGTAGCTGAAGCCTCTCTCAGCCATGTCAAAGGAAATATAGGTATTATAAATATCACTGATGCATCTTCAAAACAGTAATTTTCATACAGAGAATAAGTAAGTGACTGAATTCAATCTATTAACCAACTATAAACACTTGCATTTTTCAGCGTCGTTTGCTCCCACTGAGAAGATTGTTTTACTCTTATGAAGTGGTCAGGCACACACAATATTGTAGAAATCCACTGCTTCACCACCATCCATACAAAGGGGTTTCCCAACATCACTCACACTTTGACAGTTTTATTCCATCGAATTGTTTATCTATGCAGAAAAATGACCCACAAAATTAATCTTGCCTACTCCGAGCTTTCAACATTTCTGTCAGACGATCGCAGAAAGAGGATGAGCTATTGGCCCAAAAGTGAATTGTATTTATTTTATTTCAGATCATCGTAACAACTCGATACTCCAGCCACCGCCACGAAGGCTGACCTCTTTTCACTCCACAAACAAACCCAACAGGCTCTCCTCTCTAACTGGACGGGTTGGGAGTCAGAGGTCAAATCAGTCCCAAGTATGGGGGTCATAGCGCACATGGTTATGTATTTGCTTTGAGCATCGGGCCAAAATTTCTCAATGCAGGCCACTTGTTCCGCAGTTTTAGTTTTACTGTACTTTGAGACATGTTCATATAGATGAAGACGAGCCCAGAGATTGGAGCACTAAGATGCAGCAGTTGTTGGAGAAAGATTACAAAGAGAAAAAATGCATCCATGCATCCAAGAGATGACATACAATGTTGCAACAACAAAGATATTAAAGCTTGAGTACAATACTGTGTCACATTTTGGGCATTGAAGCCTATCAGACTCAGAGAAATAAGTTTGGATATTCTTCCTCTTGGGACTAATACTTCAAGTTAAGAGGGGTTATTTGAGGTCATATAACTGCATAGGTCAGTCCAAGTTTTTCATCATGATAAACTACACTTTGATGCAAAGTTAATGATTGAGAGCTGGAAATATTGCAAGATAAGGATTTTAAGGAAGCCGGCCAGTTCCCAGTGGAGCCCCAATAAAATCTAAGCAGCAGAGTTGAATGCTAATGGCAAACTGAGTGAGAAAATAGCACTGACGTAAAGAAGCACTGATAAAAATATAAATCTTCACCGAGGCTTGTTGTGTTGAGAAAACACTAGTGATGACTTAAATAACTATGATGCTAAAATTAGAGTCCAAGCTGTCACTCATGCACCTCACTCACACAACAGTTTTGTTCCCAAAAACAATATTTGGGAAGCTTTATCTTACTGTGGTGGAAAAACAGTAAGATAAAGCCGTTTTTTCGTGTTGACGCTTGTGAACCAGCCGGTCCGATGCAATAGTAGCTCCGAGAAATCAACTCAAGTTGAGCGCAGTTAATTACGTAACATGTTTTTGTATTTCAACCTAATTGTTCAGCTGAATCTTCCAACCGCCATTAATTTCCTTTTGTCCGTGGGTGTGACTGGTATGTGATGTGATGACGAGAAAGCGGTTCAGGAAAAATTGCTGAATTAGGGGGAAAATCTGCAGCAAAACTGTTGATAACAAATAGCCTCAGCAGTCTTTGTCTATGAATCTTATGAAATTCTACATGTGGATTCTGCACAAATGTTTATTCATGAATATGCAAAGCAATAAGTAAGCATGGCCCCCTGTCTTCTATCCCCTCTTAGGTGTTTTGTCCAGCTGATGCATGTAGGAGTGGAGAAAAAAAGTACTTTCCTCCCAAGTTTGCTCAGATACTCAGTTTGTCAGATGTTAGAAGCTGAGAGTGCAACAAAGACTCCTCTGTCCCCTCCTAGTCTCTCAGACATGACTCAGGCTGCGCGAGGCAGATGTCTCTCTCACTGAGAGGCCTCCCTGCTCTTGGCTATGCTGTTACAACAGCAACAACACAGCAGGAAATCTGTGTCCTCACCTACATTACATATGCTAAAACATCTCACAACACCTCCCGTCTTCCATGTATCTGTTTGTAGCTCTGTTTGCAGGTACGATTATTCTGCTTTTAATATTGTAGAATCTTTTTTGACCACGAAAATGTATTTTCACCTTTCACCAGAGTCAAGCACATGTCTGTAATTTTATAAGTACACTATCTTGGAGGTAAAATCCCACTTGTGGTTTTCCACAAGTCCCGGTGTAGCCTTCAGGGATACAAATTGAAAGGCAGGTTAGAGAAACATACATATAATACGCCCTGTGTCGTCATTTGTCACATGTGGAAGTGTTGCTTGACAGGTCGAAATAAACAGCGCCCCATGCACATGTATTATTCACTCTCTAAACAGCTCACACTCTTTAAACTCTGCACTCATGATAACTGGTAAAAATAATCACTTCTGGTTTACAGAAAACTCTGGGAATAGTTTGGGCTCAATCCAAACACTTGCAGAGGATGTTAGTTTCCTCACTTTGAAATAGTTTCCTTTTCTCTCTGTTGGCTGCAGGCATGAGAATGTTTAGGTTCGGATTCACAAGTCTGTCCATTAGTCCTTTCCATTTAAAGAGCGCTGTCATCTTCACCCTCGGGTCTGCAGATTAAAGAATACAAACTGGCTTGCTCCCCAAATTTTTCCTTTTCACGATACACCCTTCTCATTCGAGCTCATACCATTGTTGTTAATCATCTCGTCTAGGATGGCATGTTCAGAACGGAAGGAGGAATAGAATTTCTTTTTTTTTTAACTTTCAACATCAAGCATGCAAACTCTGGCACATACCTAGATATATGACGGAGTCGGAAGTAGTAATTGTCCATCTGGATTACAGATGCTTACAGACCGT